>JAQMYJ010000007.1:7723305-7741090 GCA_030014305.1 Clarias laeviceps | reverse complement strand
ATATTATTTTGATTTTATAATATATATATATATATATATATATATATATATATATATATATATATATATATATTGTATTGGACTAGTGCCAGGTCATATGTTTAACATCCCTGCTGTAGACAAAAGAATATGTAAGATATTTTTATTTGTTGAAAAAGCTTCTCATGCTTTACTGACATTCTTATGATGGTAATTTTTAGGAGGTGGTTTCTAGATACAGTTGTTGAGGTGACAGATGCCAGGGTGCTGAAATTCCTGAAGAGCAGATTTAAAGCTGGAGACATTTCTGCAAATGAGGCTGGACAGGCACTTCTGGTAGCATTTAACCATTTATCTGCTGAAACTGAACTAGTACAAATGGCACAGGTAATGACTAGATAATGACAGGTCCTTACAGCTACAGTACAGTACATTATAATATAATAATGTTTACTAACCTTTTTCATGCCTGCCATTCTATTACAGGAGTTTTTGTCCATTCCATTTAGTAAGTCTAGTCTTATGCTATGGAAAAGCATCATCCTTTCATACAGTTCTTTGGTATACAGAGTCTGTCATTATGTGAACCCCTGCCCAATCTTAGCAGTGCAGGTTTGACATTAACTACTCTATAAAGCCACTCCTTATCAGATTGTCTGCTGGCGTGTTCTAATTACGTTAGCTGTCCTTCTCATTTTGCAGCCGCTGCTCGATTTAGCCACTAATGGACTCACTCAAGGCACTGATGAAGACATGGTGATTGCTCTCAAGGCCTTGGGAAATGCTGGACATCCATTAAGCCTTAAGACAATAATGAAGTTCCTTCCTGGATTTTCTATCAAAGCTGATAGCCTTCCCACTAGGGTACAGAGTGTGGCTGTGCAGTCACTCAGACACCTCGCAATCAGAGATCCACATAATGTAAGAACCTCCACTCTCATCATTTGATTTTTGATTTCCAGTATCATCATTTTTAGGCTCTGAAAGTAGAAGCACATTGCTTTTTCATGACAATTGATTGTGCAGAATAACAGAACACAGTTATGGGAGTATAGAATACTGTATCTTTATTTCTTTATATAATCCCCTGCTACACTAATGCACATGTCCCAGCAATTCACTAGTGCTTGTATACAATCATGGTATGCATATCCCTTAACTATACTTAACCTTTCATGCAAGATATACTAAATACATTGCTTTCTGAGTGGTGAGGATGTCATTATTCTCTCATTGTCATGTCCTGCATGAAGAACCTACAAGTAACTGGAGCCAAGATGACAAGCTTACTTTTGTTTATTTATAATTTGTATTCAGGTCCAGGACATTGCCCTGACAATATTTGCACAATGGACTGTTCCTGCTGAAATAAGAATGCTAGCTTCTATGATCCTCCTGAAAACTCAGCCATCTTTAGCACTGATCTCCACACTGACTGACCTTCTGCTCCAGGAAACAGATCCCCAGGTCTCAAGCTTCATTTACTCACAACTCAGAGGCATTGCAAAATCACGCATCCCTGATTATCATTACCTGTAAGAGCACAATAATTTGCATTTAGTTTAGTAATAATGTCAGTACATTTATTTTCAGGTTAAAAAAAATCTCTAAATGTTTTTGCTACCATTTTACAGCTCAACTGTTTGCAATATCGCAGTCAAAATACTTTCTCCAAAACTTGGTTGGCTAAGTTATCGACATAGTAAGGCACTACGTTATGACTGGTTCAGAGGTAAGTTGTATCAAAACTTTTTTTAAAAATGCATCAAAAAAAATCTCTTTCAATGAATTTATACAGATGCAGGAGATTTTCTGCTTACTGTATGTAATGTTATTAGCAGATTCTAATTTCCCAGCACTAACTGCTGAGAATATGGTTATGATATATATATATATATTCAACCCTATTTAGGAAATTAACATATTAGCATGGAATGTTGTCACGTTTGTTTGATAGCAGTTAAGACTTTTATTGTTTTATTGAATAAACATAAATAAAGTAACAAAACAGATAATTAGACAGGATAAATACAATTACTAGTGATGTAACTATGACACAGAAGCTCTGAAGCTTGTATCAAACGGAAGGGGGCGTGTCCAAATGAAGCCTTGCTTCGAGGTGTGTGTTGAGTCTCTGAGGGTCACGTGACCAATGACAACGGAAGCATCGTGTTTGTCGGAATCATGTGACAAAATTTGTCCCCTAGATGGCATTACAATGAGCCCCTGAATAAAGTTTCATGAAATAAACCTTTTGGTGAAACTATTGGCTGGGAAGCCTCGACACCTACAGTAAATGAGGCTTTATCTGGCCATGACTACCTAGGACACTATTTATAAAAGAAACTAATCAGCAACCTCTGCTCAGGTGAGTGTCCCAATCACCTGACCGAGGTGCACTCTGGGAAATGCAGTCCCGGCCAAACAAAAGTTTCTAAGCGCAAGGTGCCCTCTAGGGGTAATCCCTGAGAAACTTATATTAAAACAACAAATAAAGTTATGTGTGGCATTGTGTGTAGCATTCACACAGACATGAAGAAGCATCTTTAGGAGGAAAAAAGTTATCTATTATGTTGAGTTTTTGTGGGGAGAGGAAGGAGGGAGAGCGAGCAAGTGAGGAAGAGAGAGATGGTGCTGAGTTGAGCTCTTTTTAGTGAAGGTGAGGCAGCTGGGAGGTCAGTGGTCTGCAGAGGAAGAGAGAGAGACCCAGGGAGTCTCAGTGCAGCGTGAATCATATTGTTGATTGTGTAACAAAAGTTGATGGTTTGATACCAAGTTTATGTATGTATGTATGTATGTATGTATGTATGTATGTATGTATGTATGTATGTATGTATGTATGTATGTATGTATGTATTTATATATGACATGACATCATTGTACCAACTGGACAAAGCTTAAGTTTCAAATGAAGTGAAAGTGATTAGTTGACAAAACCGTGGGTTAGTACAGATTAGTGATGGTATTCGGTAACCGTTCCATAATTAATCATTAGCTTGAGGAAACCAATCAATGATTGATTATTAATCAGTTTAAATACAGTGTACAATGCTTCTTAGACTCTTTGCGTTTATTGAAAAGCAATCCCACCACCATTCGTTATTATTACACTCAGAGTTCTACATTTCACACACTTTCATCAACTAGGATTGCTTGTTGCATAACTATCAATTACTAAATATTTTAGTATTACAAAGACAACACTGCTTTCAAAGCAGATGTACACTGTCACTGTAGACCATCTAGTATTCACCATACGTTTAGCTGCAAGGCCTTTAACCCTCAACTGCTCAGATATATAATGAGATCAAAATTTAAGTTGCTCTGAATAAGGGCGTCTGACAAATGCCATAAATATTGTATAATTTTTTTTAAAAGTAAGCTCAGGTCTGGGTGTGGCCTTTTCCCAAGGAAAATTGTATAACAGGCCACTTTAAGATACATTGTCATCAGTAGTACAGATGCGAACACCCAAAAATTTGGCACACCTGTGTAATCTTGCCTTAAATGTAAAACCATTAAAAAGTTCATAATTATGTTATTAAAAGAATTAGCCACAAATTATAATCAATATGGTTATCACAACACTCTGTTGTTGATTATCTTCCTATAACTGCATACACTACACTAATGTTTTATTCCTAATTAACAAATGTTTTAGACTTTAATTAAGACTCTGTGTTTTCCTCATTAGATGATCTTTTGACGGGAACATCCAGGACGCTGTATTGGCTAAAAAATGGTACAAGTGCCTTACCTACAGAAATCCTTTCTTATGGAAAGGTTTACATGACTGGAAGAGTATTTCAACTTCTCGATGTAATTGTTATTCATTTCTGAATAACAATGGGTTATTCTATTTCTATTTATAAATTGTAAAAGTTGTGATGACTTTATATTTATATGATTACACAGCTTGGCGTTCGTGCCGAGGGGCTCAATGAGTTATTCGTAGACAGCCCTCGCATTACCAAGGATTTTGGAGCTACTGATTTTGCAGCTATCACAAAACTTGTAAGTATATTCGTTTGTTTTTGTTTTTATGTTTGACTGTACCTATTTTTTTATATGCGTCATAATTTAATTTATTTCTACATTACCATTTAAAGCTCTCAGATTTGCAGGCCCACCCTAAACACAAACCTCTTTTATCAGCATTTGTGAGACTCTTTGGGCAAGAGATTGCATTTTTTGATTTAAATCAAGATGCTGTTGAAAGAACACTAAAGGTAACCATTCTACATTTTTACATACACTTTTTTTTACTTATTAGACAGATTTTTCTACACGGAATGATAGAAATTATAAAATTAAAATAAAATGATTCTTTCCAAAGTCTGTTAGTCTTACTGCAAATGAAGACAATAAACTCTGGCATCTTGTTCAACGACTACAAAAAGGAATATCATGGCACTGGACGAAACCATTCCTTATGTTAGAAACAAGATTTATTCAGCCAACCTGTCTTGGCCTCCCAGTTGAAATCAGCAAATATTATTCTACATTAGCAGCAGTTACTGTAAACGGTAAATTATTTTCATCCTGGCAAATTAAAAGTGTAATATAATGAATGGATATATACACCTAATACATGGATTGCTTTTTTATTTATTTATTTATATGTTAATTTCAGCAAAAGGTAACATTAACCCACCTCTGAAAGAAAGCCTAAATGAATTGATAAATGCAGACATTTCTGTGGAGACCGATGGATTTGCTGGGTATATATAATTTTTTTTTTTACTGTTTTTTAGTATAATTCGATGTCTTAAGTCACTTGTATAGAGTGACTTGAGACATGACTTCTTATTTTATTTCAGAGTGGAAATAGATTATTTTGTTTTCCACGGGATCAATACAGAGCTCTTTCAGTCTGGTGTCCAGGTAAATGGCAAGACAAGCATGTCTTTGCCTTGGAAAGCTGGCTTGAAAAAGAACGTAAAAGAGAAGAATTACGAGGTCACTTTTCCTCCATGCATGAAGCCCACAGAGTTCTTCAAAGTCAAGTATGTTTTCAAAGACTTACGAACGGTGGCTTTCTATCAGTCCTTGAATTTGAATTCTCAACCTTACCAAAAATCATTGTCACAATACCTTTCTTAAACAGATTCGACATATATACAGTGTCAAGAAATATTGAAGATCCATCATTGGCTAAAATGACTCCAGTGATTCCAGAGCACAGAAATCCTGAGCAAGGTTTGGACACGAAAGACACATATCGTGGCAAGGAATATCAGGTACATCTTTTATTGAAAAAAAAAAAAAAAAACATACACATAGTGGGAAGAAATATTTAATTTATTAGGTAAATCTGTAACATCCTGTTATAACGTAGTAACATTTCTGTGGACCAGGTAGAACCATTGGAGATTTACAAACCAAAACTGAGGTACTGTGCAGAATTTAGCTCTTATGGAGCTGCAATGTGCACTGAACTGGAAGCCAAACGGGTCCAAAACCTTAAAGACCAGCCTCTTTACTACTTATTGGGATACACTCAGTTTTTATTTAAACTTGAGCCAGGTGAGTTATATTGCAAAATGCATATTATTTTTTTCCTAGAACAGTTTGTGTGATTTTACTCAATGCAGCTTTTTTCCCTATGTGATGCATCTTTCAAAAGTCAAGTCTGCTAAGCCTGTAGAAAAGATCAAAATCCAGATCAGTGCTGGGCATCACAAAGACATTTCACACAACAATCAACTGATGTCTGTCACTCAGGAAAATTCCAAGGTATGGTAACAATTTTTGATTTTACTTTTGAGTCACAAATCATCAATCACATCCCTAGACATTTCTTCTTCATGTTTAGGAAAGAAAAAACCATAGCTTGATGCATCGAGCAAGCAAACCTAAGGTAAGTTTCTAAATCTAATCATGTCGAACATGTATGTTTTTTATAGCACAAATATGTTTTTTCTCCTATCACTTGTTATAATAACAATCATAATCAAAGTAATAATAATCATACATTATCAAAACTCCATTTCAGATTCTAATGCATGTTTATAACGTAGGGTGTTGATGTCACTTCTGATCATGTGATCGTCTTGAAAGTGCTGGCTCTCAGTCCTAACGTGGCACCACTGGGCTATGAAACCACTGTGTATTACACACCAGACACACAGAAAGATGTCATCGAAATCATTATATCTGAGGCTGCTGAAGAGGCAAACTGGAAAATATGCATTAATGCAGATGTTGACAAGATTCAAACAGGAGCAAAGGTAATGAAGCAGAAAGCACTTTATTAGATATGTAGAAAATGTCAATGATCATTTAAATAATAATAATAATAATAATAATAATAATAATTTTACACTTTAGATTTTCTTTTAACTTTAGTGGCGTTTTAAATAATAAAAGATATATATATATTTTCATTTGACCGCCTTTAGATTTGACAACGGTAAACAATGTGGTGCCCAGTTCATTTATGAAAATGATTCCTCATGCTCTCAGAATCACTCTTTCACAATTTAGGTCCTGAAATATACACGTGCTATCAGGGAAGAAGAAATGTTAATGACAGCCTGATAATGTAACCTGATTAGGCAATATATTCAGGTCATCAGCTGACTTCTGGCTTTACTTTAAACTCTGATGCACTCTTTGCTCTGGGATAGGGTCCGTCTGGCCTCATCAGACCACATGATCTGTTTCCATTGTTCCGAAGTACAATCTGTATAATTATCAGCAAACTAAAGTCTCACTAACAAGTGGACACACAGCTGTTTAGTCTCTGTTTATTGTGTGGAAATGGTCTTAGTTTTGTTGCCATTTTTTCAACAAACGTTTAATTGATCTCCACTCATATTTAGTTTTTTTGTTGTTGTTTTTTACCACATTTTTTTCAACAAAGTTGACAGTTGAGCTCTATACTTCAGGTTCTAATAATGTGTTGAAGATTTTCCAAACAAACTTTAAATTTCTTTAGTTGTTTTCTTTCCATGATACAGGCCAATCATTTGACTTTTCTGAAGCAATGACTTTTTTTGGCTAGACAGTGTCATCTAAAAACTCCATATTTAAAGTCCTTTAGAGTGTGAATTAATAATTTATCATTTAAATGTAATTAATACATTCATAGTAGATTCAAGCAATAGCAATTCACTCTAATGATTTTTGTCTTAGTCAGCTATATTTATATTATAGACCCACCTCAAATGGGGAGCTGAGTGTCAATCGTATGAAGTATCACTAAATGTTACTACCAGAAGTGAATCCAAACCCACTGTCAGAGCTGATGTTAATTGGAGAGATGTTCCTGCATTTATCCAAACATTCAGCCAAAGGTATCACTTTACCCAAAGTATTATGAATAATTTGCTTTATAAAAAATATCGAATATTATAGTCCTACATTTAGTGTAGAAAACTGTTAAAAAGTTGCCATTACAAGTTTTTTTAAGTTTGCTAAACTGCTAACAGATATTACATGTTCTCTTTATACAGAGTTCGGGAGTATCTCCCAGGTGTATCTTATGCCTGGGGGTTCAGTCAAAACCATGAGAAAAATACTGAGCGTAAAGCTTCAGCAACATTTCAGGCTTCTGCTCAAGGTGGATTTGATGTTGAAGTCAAAATACCAGAGGTAAATGCAGTGCTTCTCTCTTGAATGCCATATTTTTTAAAAGTGACCATCAGAATAAATGTTAATATAATTATATTATCTTTGACTATGAATTCAATAATGCATCCAAAAAAATATCTCATGGGCGTTTGCAGTACATGCAATATTTATCTGCATAGGAGTACTGCTTTTTTTCCTGAATGTTCAGTAAACATAAGCAGATACATTTCTTTATAAAACTGCACAAATTGTACCGGAGATTATATTTTAAGCAAAGCATCATGACACTAATTATTGAATTTGTTTAATTAATTACTGTTTTGTTTTTTTTGTTTTTTAATGTAGAAACTTTTTTTAATCTTTGGAGTTTTTTGCACCATCTAGTGCTTTTGCACAGTATATTATCATGAAATCAACAAAATATTATTTTTATTGTTAGTGCCACAACTAAAAGCTAAACTCTCTCTCCAACAGCTGACTGTGTATCGCAAAGGAATCTCCTCTCCATTTGATAATGTGGGAGTTGAAAATGCAGAAAAATGTCCTATATAACTGCTATTTACCTTCTTGTTGTATATCACACTGCATTAATGACAGTAAAATACTCATATACTGTAAGCAAGTGGAACTAAATTAAAAGTTCTAACACCAGCTATATCTTAATTAACTCCAAGGTTAATACAATTATTTTATGTTAAATGTTTTGATTCTGATCATTTTGATGTACTTCATTAGATATCTCATTTCTATTCAAATAATGTTCATGATAGCTAAATAGCTAAGATGTTTTCCTTAATGTAATAGTAACAGATTAATAGATTAAAACGCTTACTTTCATTTTGATGCATAATAACACAAAGTGTGAATACATTAAAAAAAATTACAGATATTTTCTTTGAGCAATACTCAGCAATACTGGCAATTGTTGATGTGCTGAAATATTTTCTGTAATCATTATTTACATCCTGAGCATCAGGTCTCAAATATCTTCATTCACTTTATGAAGAGGATGCACCTGATTGCTCAGTGCAGAAAATGTAATGATAATGATGGAACAAAATAAATGTATGTAATTAAATAAATCAGTGTTGGCTTTTTTTTTATTGTACTGTAGTTTAACAACATACACTGACACACACGCAAGATTCCCAATCCCACCAGCAGGTGGCACTGTGTTCTCTGGTGATAAAGCATTGTCTGTTTTTATTTCTTATACTGTATAGAAAAAAATTTTTTTTAGCTTTTGCAGTGTCATGCATCACACCACAGCTTGTACCATTCAGAGGTTGAGCTTGTGTAGAGCCTGTTGGAAAGGGTTTTGTAAGTAAAAAAAAAAATAAATAATTAATTTAATTAATAAATTCAGTTACATGACAATTTAAATGTAATGCAATGTCAACCCCTAATGTTTTCAACCTGCATAACACTATGAAGGAAACCAACATAAAGGACTCAAATTGCTCCCTGAGGAAGCGCTAATGGATATCGATGTGACCTCTGTTGACAGTGAAGAATTAGATGTTTTATTGTAAGAAGGAAAAGTAAGGCAGATCTAGTTTTATGATGTAAGAAGTCATTTTCCTCTTATATTTTACTACAAATTTTACTACAAGCATCACAATTGTTACATAGATCGAAGGTAATTGTCAAAGAAGGCTGGAGTGTTATTTGTGACACTTTATGGGTTTTTTGAGGTTTCCCATCTGTGGCACCTTTAATTTGGTGTGTGTGTGTATGTGTGTGTGTGTGTGTGTGTGTGTGTGTGCTGCATAACTGAGAATATAAAATAAACCCTGAGAATATAAAAAACCCTGGGAATATAAAATAAGAAAATTGAATAATGCCCTTCCTGTCACAACCCATACATTTTTTAACAAGATTTGGGACAGTGACTATGTCATATGGGGTATAGGGTTAAGGGTCTTGACCAAGGGACCACCAGTGGTGACCAGGCAGTGGTGGGCCTTAAACCCCTGACCCTCCCATAAACATCCCAAAGTTTCAACCGCCTGAGCCACCACTGCCACTTTAATGTTTCATTTAATATTCTTAAATATGCCTGGTGTAGATTAGACAGTTGACATTTGGGGGGGGAAATAGCCTTGTCTTTGTCCAATCTCCACCTGTCCAGTTATCAAGTATCCACTGTTGCATGAGTTCCCTGTTCTGGGCTGATAGAGGTAAAACCCCATGTGTTCTTCTGCTGTTGTAGCCCATGTACCTCAAGCTTTGGCATTTTAAATTCAGAGATTTTTTCCCAGCAGGTATTTTCCTGAAATGAATAAGACATCAGCTAGCATCAAATCAAAGAGAAACATAAGCACTTTGATGCATTTGATGTTTTATTCATCCAGCTTTCGGTCACTACAGACATTCACCAGCGGGAGGTGTTCAAAAGCAAAACATTCTCCAAAGCCCAGTGTGTTCATCATAAGACGAGAGAACATCTAAAATGGAGATGAATGTAAGATAGACTCCCACTGCTGTAGGCAGTTTGAAATTGCACTGGAATGTGGAATAAGTCATAAACTGTTAAATATTTCTTGATGTAAATACATCAGATTTTACTGCATTTACTACTTCATTAAAAAGCTATTATTGTAACATAACCTGTATTTAATTTAAAAATAAGTATCAATTAACTAATCTAAATCTTTGAAAATGATAAAATGGAGATGTTTTATTCATAATAAAATTTCATTCTAATCTAACACTGTCTTATACTGTAAGAGATAAACTGTCTGCTCACAGCATCTTTTTTCAAAAATTCTTTTGTGCTTGTAAATTGTCATGCCTTTGAAACTGACGACAAGCAGCTTCTAATTTCACAAAAGTGTGTGCCTTTCCAAATGTCAAGATGACCAAAAATCCCAGAGCATATGTATTTCAACTGTAAATTCTAGCCCTTATTAAATTTTTATCCAAACTGTGTGTAAAGAGGGAGGCAGTAATTCCACAAATCCTTGGTATCTCCTCCAAACTTTATAATATCAGCACCAGTTATGCCAATTCAGGTTAACCAAACATTTTATAACAGTTAACATTACCTATACATCCTTATGCCATTTACAGTGTTCATTATAACATCACATTACTACACGCATATTTGATTGAGTTTTTGTATATGTTATTCTGTTTATTCTTATTTGCATTTTCACATATTATTCTTATTCTTAGTTTATGTAAATTTTATTCTAATTTTCTATTTGCAAACATTAGTTTTATGGGGATTTATTTATTTTTTTACAATCTGGGATTGTTACTATAAACAAGCAGTTTAAATTGTATGTTTCGGCACTTTGTCACAGTAAAACATTTGTTCACATTTTTATGTAAATAATTTCATTAAATTTCATATGAAAAAATGAGAAAGGAAATTGACCTAAAATAGACTTTGTTCTGTCAATAATATTTTTTAACTTCCTATACTTTAAGAAAACAATGTTTTTACTTAAGCTAATATTTAAAATGTGCAAGAAATGTTATTCAGGTTATAAATGTAGATATAAGCACAAAATCTCTAACTGGTCTTCCCATATGACCTGAAGTTGTTACCTCTCTTTTCATAGAATATGTTCAAGCTATGTTGTTCACTGACTATTCCAATACAGCTCTATTCAAACTAAATATACTCTTAGTAATGTTACTTTTTTTTTTTTTAAAGATATTTAATGACATAACTACACTCCTACACACTCTAATATTTTGTCAGGTCACTTTAATATAATAGTATAATATAATATTTGTCATGACTTGCCATGTTCCAGCAACTTTATGCACCCACCAAGTCATTCGTCTTCTGACATGGTTGTATAAAAAATAAGAAGGTATTCACTACATCAGTTATTTTAACTTAAGGTTAAAATAATTGTGGCCAGCTGAAACATAAATTACTTAAGTAATTATACAATCAAAGACTTGAGTATTTGCTTATTTAAATCCAGATGGTGACTTTCTGGGCCAGGAAGTGTGAAAAGATAAGAAAATTAGCAAATTCTCATCTCCAAGGCCAGACAGACTGATGGTTCATATGGTTTATAATATGAACAATTTTATAATGTGCTTCTAATTTAATATACCTTAGAAATGAACTTCTAGCAGTTCATTTTCAAGTTCCTATGCTCCTATGCAAATAGATATTAGATGGCTAATATTTCACACCATATTGAAAACTTTTTCATTTGCTTGCAAACAGCCAGATCACAGATGGCACATGGGTATCCATAACAGTCTGTCTGGCCTGTTATGAGTGTGGCTTTCAGGGGTCAGACACATTATTTCCACAGTGACCTGATCATTTGAAACCACCGGTCTATCTGATGCAAAGCTGATACAGAGAGCTCGTCAAAATGATTAACAGTAGGTCTGTTCAGCCAGAACTCTCCTAACACAGCCTGATGGATTATACACAACAGTGGCTACAAAGATTGGAGCATGTCTCCTTATTACAGCAATGTATTATGAAAAATAAGTGGCTTTACTAGTTCTGATGGAAAACAGTTTGGAGGTCTGGAACGTAAGAAAGTAATATAATGTATGCCAATTTCTGGATATTTGGGGTTTTATGTCTTAAGGCTTCCATATATTTAAGATTTAAGATTAAGATAATATGAAATATTAGACATACGTTATTATAAGAATACATAAAATAAATTATAGGCCTGATTTTTTAAGTAATGTGGGGTGTTCTCATTAGCAGAAAAAGAAAGGCAAACAAAAAAGGATTGACGTTTACAAAAGACTTTAAGCACAGTATGGTGATGAGATATGTTTTTTAAAAAGCTGTATGTCCATGAGTTGAAATCTATTTGGAGATGAATATACATCCTTATGCCATTTACAGTGTTCATTATAACATCACATTACTACACACATATTTGAGTTTTTGTATACTGTATGTTATTCTGTTTATTCTTGTTTGTATTTTCACATATTATTCTTATTCTTAGTTTATGTAATTTTATTCAAATTTTTCTATTTGCAAACATTAGTTTTATTTTAATGTGGATTTGATTTACAGTAACTCCTTTCCATTTATTTATTTTTCTGTCAGTCATGTACCCATTTCACAGGTTGTACAGGTTGTATATGTTGAAAAGCTTTCCTAGGATTTTACTAGTGAACATTTTATGACTCAATATCTTATATTCACATAATTGTCAGATAGAACTTTCATGTAATTCCAAGTGCTTGCTGTATTATGCTTCATTTCTTTCTCTTCTTTCTTTTTTTTTTTGGAACTTCATGTGCACATTTCATCAAAGTATAGCATAATTTTTGGATTTACTATTCAGCCCAAATGATTAACAGTATATTTAAAACAAAACATGATAATGAGGTAGACAAATTTTATTTCATTAAAAAATAAATAAAATCTTAATTGTTGTCTTAAAAAAATATGGTATACTGTACATACGGCATGAAGTAAATCAACAATGGCAAATAATGCAGAGAAAATACCTCAACAATATACCTAATTGAAACAAATTACTTATTATTATTATTATTATTATAATAATTTTTTAAAGAAAAGCTAAGTTGATGTTACCAAATAATGTTGCTAAGCCTAGACCTGACTGACTGCAGCAACCTCAGATCATAACACTGTTTCCAGAGGATTGTACATTGGCCCTGACACGCCTGTCACTCTGGAATAGGGTCGGTCTGAACTCATCAGACCACATGGCCTTTTTTCATTGATCCAAAGTCCAATATTTATGCTCCCTATCAACCTGAAGCCTTTTCCCCCTCAATATCAAGTTGGTTTAAAAAAAAAAAACAGACCAATATACACTGTGTTTATGCTATACTTCATATTGAAACATTCATTATACAAATGCAGTCCCATCTGTTTTGTCCTCCTTAGGTCAATACATTTGTTTGCTGAAATCTTCCAGTTGTTAAACTTGACCATTCCAATAACCTTGAGTTCCTATAACCTAGAGTTAGTCTAAGCACACTCAAGTTTCGAACTGCATGATAGCCAGATTCATCCGGCAAAATTCATCCCATATTCTTTTATGAGAATGATCACGAGTGGCTTCACTGTCCAGTTTTTCTTTGTAATGAGCATATGAGCTTGTAGCTACACACTGGCCCTTTCCACTGCATGAAAGCAAATTTGACCGACACTTTATGAGAATGGTCAAGAGTGCTGTAAAGTAAATGGGCATTGGCAAGTGTCTATAAAAGTAATGACATGAGTGAGGCGCATCCACACATAAACCAACTGATTTCTGTGTCACATATTACTCTTGTGCTGAGGCCAGGCTTTAAATGACCAAATATAATACAGCAGCATGTAAAAATGTAATACATTATCTCAATAATTTATACACAACAGTATCATTTTTGGAAGAAAAAAAAACATATTGAAAGGCAGATACTTGGTCATGTTAGATACACACACACTTTCAAATAGAGAACTTGAACCACTATTATGGGTCTCCTTTTAATTTCATGAAGACATTTAAGAAAAAACAAGTATCACTTGCATTTTAGTAGGTGAGCAAATAGAGCCCAAATTTTGGGTCTTTATAATATAAAATATTGACTGGCATATCTCAGTGAGATGTTTTTATTATGTCAATAATTTGCAGTAATGTTAAATACTAAGAGTGCAAATATTATAATAAATGACTATAAACTCTTGTTGACATTTACTACAGCATCACAGCAGTATCATTTATCTCAAAATGTTATATAAAAACATCCTTTAAATTTTGAGAGCCTACATCATTGACAGTATTTTTTTACTATGACTAGTGCTGTCATTATTAAACTCCTTGATGTATTAAATTCTGCCACACGCTGGGAGCCAAATAGGGTTGTTATGTTTAATGTTAAATATATGAAAAATAATAACTGCTTTTGGCCATTAATAAAACAAGCCGACAACAACTAGCAGATAAACCATAATAGCTTTCCCCCATATTCAGTTAATCATTCTGTGAGCAGTATCAAACCATAAGAATAGCTGTATGTTTTGCACCATGCACAGTCAGGTATACTTACAGTATTTCTAGACTAGTATATAATTACATTCATACACGACTCAACACATCTTAAAACTATATTGCTAGTTGATTAGGTATCCAATGTGTAATGCATACAATGTAACGTTCATTCTTATTTAGTAAACACCTTAACCATGGGCAAGGTCATGAAAAATCCGGAGCTTATCCGATTTCAAATTTCATATGCATCATAAAGATGATCAAGTAGTGTAAGCCAGCAGATTAATAAACACTACAAATCTCAGTTGAGCTTCATCTTAATTGTCTTTATGTGTGACTGCACCAGTTGCTGCTACGTGTGGTGCGGTATGGAGAGCCGCACCACGAGATGTTTTAATGATAACAGCTCTGACGCAGGGCTTTAGAGGGGGTCAACGATATAGGAGTTTGTGAGAGTGCTTATGATACGCACGGGACACCCTTCCCGTTTGGAGATAGCGTGGGATTATTAATTAGAAACTTAAAAGGAAATAAAGAAAACTGAAAACACAAAATAAACAGAGCTCCGCCGTCTGAGAGAACGGACGGGGCTCTGGAAACTAAAACAAGAACTAAAGATCCTCTCGGGATTATGCTTACGCCCTTACCGAGGATTTATAGAGAGAGAGTAGATTGTTTTGTGCTTTGTGCACTTTAACCTGAGAGCGCACGCTGGACTGATGCGTGTCGCTCTCCCTCACTTTCTCGCCGGCGTCTTTGACATATAGAGACTTAGACTTGGGCTTGGGCTTTGGCTTGGTTCTTGTTCTTGTTCTTGTTCTTTGGCCCTGATACCTTTACCGGTGCTACCTAATGATCACACGAAGTGCGGCGGTATCAGGACCCTTATATAGACACGCCGCCAGGTGCGACATATCCAAGCTGATTGCGGTGTTGCCCTGCAACCGCGTGTCTATAAATGGCCGCGCCTTTGCCTGTTTAGAACTCCGCGTGGCAGCAGTCTGCGGATCTGCTCGTTCCAAACAGTGCAAAGCATTTTTGCGCGGCTCTGCCCCTCGTGAGACCCGCGTCGTTACAGCTGCACCCTTCTCATTTATTGGTTTTAAAGTGTAACGGTAATTTTGAAGAAAACTCAACATTGTTCATGCAGATGCACAGCTTTCTAAAACACTTCAGAAACAAGTAAACAAACATTTTGAGATACAAACATGTAAACATATGATAAAATATGTTTATGGATGATAGCAGTTAACAGTCAAGTGTCTTTTTTTTCTATGCATACGTGAGGCACAGAGCCATAAGTTAGGTGACGGTGTGAGAAACGATAGTTGAACTGAATTTTTCTAAATGCTATGCAAAATATGTATTCAAATCTTTGGCTTAAATGATTCCTTGTACTTATCATGCGGCGCATGTGGGCTGACATTCATTTCCCTACACACTTCAGCATTTTAGTTCCTATCTTGAAGGCCTTTTCAATCACTGTTTAATGCGTATATATATGTGTGTGTTCTAGTAATACAGTATACACTGCATTCAGAAAGTATATATATTCTGAAATATATACAATACAGTATATTTCATCATATTATTAACAATTCAAGTCTTTTTTGATGTAACGCGCACCCAAGTTTGAATTGGGGGGTTTCCATTCGTCTTTGCAAATCTTCTCACAGTGAATATATTTGCTTATTACACTTTTATCCATTATAAAGTTTCATAAAGACTTTTATTTTGAAATCCTGACCAAACTCTCGGAAGACTACCACTTCCTGTTTCCAAAAGGAACCATTCATTAACAAATGTTAAGACATGATCCGGACTATGTTTTGTACTCAGTTCGTGTTTTAAAAGTTTTTGAGAGGTGAATTTGTAGTATAGTTTTAATTTTTTATTTGTAAATGATTTTTTACACTCCGGTCTAGTCATGATACCTCAGAGTAAGAGCTTCCTCGTGCGGATAGCTTTCTACTGGAAGCCGCTTTTTTCAGGGAAATACCTGTTAGTGACGAACATTGTCAGCAGTGGAGGCATGCTCGCTCTGGGGGACTGCATTCAGCAGACCAGAGAGAGGAGACAGACACCGGCTAAGACCAGGGACTGGCAGCGCACAGGTAACGACCTGACACGGCTTGTGTAACATCACTCGTGATTTCATCACCAGTGTCACATCACGTTATTGCGTCTTACACTTACTGTACACTCTTACACTTTCATTACTGAAAGAACCGGGATTGTCTTTTTAACCCCAAGTTCAGAATGTCTGCTCACAGTATAAGCACTAAACTCTGCAACTCCTTTTAAACTCATTAACTCCTTTTTTTTTAACAGAAGATTGAATCTATTATTTTTCAGTATACAATATTTGTGAGTTAATATATATATTTGTTTGCTTTTAGCCTATACTCAATCCTCTTTCTGTTCTGCAGGGCGCATGTTTGCAGTTGGATGTACCATGGGACCGTTTCTGCACTACTGGTATCAGTGGTTGGACCGGGTTTATTCTGGAAAAATCATAAAGACTGTTGCTAAGAAAGTCTTGATAGACCAGCTTGTTGCCTCACCATTTTTTGGAGCATGGTACTTCATAGGTATGGACCAAGGTTTTGTGTAAAATCCTGATGTAATACATGTTATGAATGTACAAGGACCATTCAAATCATACCAGGACTTGTGACGAAATTTCTCGTGAATGAAGGATTGACATTAAAGGAGACTCCTAGAACAGTATGATGACAAGACCCCGGGCCGAGGTAACTCAGAGCCCACAGCATTTGTTCCTGTTAAAGTTAGTAAGTGGAATGCCTGGCCCTTGAAAATTAACTTAATCTTAATCATTCACAAACAACACTTGCACAGTACAGGAATTTGGCTGGGAGTTATTGCTAAATCTCCTGTACAGTTCTGACCTTGCTTACAGCCATTTCCACATGTTCCTGGAAGGTAAGCATTTCAGACATGAAGCAGGCAGTCGAGCATGGCTCTGGGGTACTGAGAAAATTGGGATAAGTGCATTGTTGTAGCAAGGGATAATGTAGAGAAATAAAGGAAACTTGTTTGATTAATGAGTCCCGGTTTGACTTGAACATGTCTTGTACATCGACATACCCATACTTATTCTAAAGACAGGGTTTCATTCTCAGTCAAAGTAATAACCTGTTTTTATTTGACCCATAGTGGCGTATTAAGGCATAAGACCAGCATAAGAATAATCCACTGCACTGATTTTTTGCATGTAGACAAATAGATTTGCTGGCCACTTAATTAGGAACACC
>JAQMYJ010000007.1:7689753-7720526 GCA_030014305.1 Clarias laeviceps | reverse complement strand
GGTGTTCCTAATTAAGTGGCCAGCAAATCTATTTGTCTACATGCAAAAAATCAGTGCAGTGGATTATTCTTATGCTGCCTTATACACATAGTTGAGAGTCAAACACACCTTACCATTCAGACTACCGAACAACATAGATGTTTGCACTGAACATTTTGATTAAATCACACTGTGAGAGTAGCAGCATTCGGCAGCATCCCCACAAATAAAATTGATCTTTAAACATTAAATAGAAACAGTCCATTTGCAGACTGTATATACACTAATGCTGTATACAGTATTAAAACTAAACCCGAGATGGCAATTCCCCTCTAATAGAAGTCTAAATCATATCACCTGTTCTCTGGTACTGACAGTGTAGAATGAATCAAACTTAAAAAGCTGTGATTTTTTTTTATTTTATTTTTTTTTATTATCATTTCCAACTGTTTAACTTCTGAAATGTAAAATCATATTCCATGCTCAATGAGTTTTGTCTGAAGTGCAGTTCTGTGCAATTTTAAGGAATTTCACTCAGTTACCTGTAACACTCCACAACTGTCAGTTTTTTCAGGGATTTTTGTAAATCCTTGCTTATTTCTTATAATCATTCCTTTGTTACAGATGACAAAACAGTTAGTGTAAGGTGGTATTTTTGAAGATTTGTATGCAAATGATTTCTTTTTTTGCAAATGGTTGTTTTTGCTTCTATTTGTCTCCTTTGCCTTAATTTATACAATATTTACACCTTCACTTTATGCAATTATCCAATCAGCCTTTCAGGCACTGATCAAGAACTTCAGTTAATGGTTACATCATACATCAGAACAGAAAAGAAGGTGTGGTCAGGATTTGGCAAGTTGTTTATCCTGAAATGCCTTTTTTTTATTCACCACAGTTGTAAAGATTGCTCAATTGAGTTAGTATAGTCTTCTTGTCAGATCAATTCTATTCGACCATTATTATCTATTCGACTTCTCAGATCTCTCTCATTAACATGGTGATTCTGTCCATAGAATCGTGTGATAATCCTGGAGGTCAGCGGTTTCTGAAATAATCAAACCATCCTGTCTGTCGTCAACAATCATGCCACAGTGAAAATCACTGAGATCACATGTTACACATTTTGAGGGGTGATAAGAACATTAACTGAAGCTCTTGATAAAGTCTGCAGAATTTTATGCTTTCCACCACTGCCATGTGATTGGCTGGTTCGATAATTGCATAAATGAGCAGGTATAGCAATGTTCCTATTAAATTGGACTTCACTGTTTGTAAATGCTTTGTGCGTTGACCTGTGTCTAGTCAGAAAAACTTTTATTAGAAATTAATTATTTATTTTAAGACATTAAATAGAAACGGTTCATTTGCAGACTGTATTATTATTATTATTATTATTATTATTATTTCTTGTTCCCTGCGTGAGATATTGCATGAGGTGACTGCTGTTTATTAGAACTGCTTCAGCTTTATACTGAAAACATTTTATGTATTTACAGCATATAGACAACAAATATCTGTCCTGTACTTTATGTGCAAAGCAGTCCTAATAGTTATATAGTATAGTAATTATCTTTACATTAGTTCTGCAATGGTTTATCTGTCTGTGTTTAAAGTTGTTTACAGGAATATTTTAATCAGAATTTTAGAACGGTTGAAGCTGTGCTTTACCAAAAATTTGTGCCATTGTAAATATAATTAAACAAATTATATAATGTAAATGTGATTTTAGGACTTGCATTTAATTCCTTAAAATGATTCTTCTGTCATTAAACGTTCTTCAGAATGATGGGATCATTGGTTAATTTGCTTACAACTACATGGGGCATTCAAGTCAAACCAGAATTTTTTATTGTGCAGAATAAAAGAACACAGTTATGAGAGTAAAAACTTCCTTTATTTCTCTATATAATCTCCAGCTATACTAATGCACTTATTCCAGCATTTCACTAAAGCTTGGATACCATCAAGGTAGAAAGTTTTTTCAGTGCATTGGAGCTGTGATCAGACTGCCTACTTCATGTCTGAAACGTTGGCCTCCCAGGAACGCCTTTAGTGGCCCAGACGTGAAAATGGTTTGAAGCTAGGTCAGGATTATATGAGGAATGTGACAATAACTGCCAGCCGAGTTCCTGTAATGTGCAAGTGGTGTTGGTGAATGATTGTGTGTACAGTTCCCACAGACAGATGTCTCTCTTACACAAGTTAGTGACAAATTTTCTATCAATTTTCAAGGAGCCGGAGTTCCAGGAATGACTGCAGTGGGCTTTAAAAGACATCTCTGCTTGGATTGTCAATCACAGACATATGACTGTTTTTAAAATGTTTGCACCAGGTTTTCATCTCTTAAGGTTAGAAATGTTGAATTTGCAACTATAAATACTTAATCTTAGTTTTTAAAATTCTTCACATACTTAAACATGATTTTTCATGTATTTTGTTGTGTTCCTTAAACACTTGGTTCCACTGGGGATCGAACCCAGGACCTTCTGCGTGTAAAGCAGACGTGATAACCACTACACTATGGAACCAGCTTGTCAAGTTTTACTTGAATGTCCATGTATGTCCTAGGATATGGTTAATTGGCAGTCAACTGAGAGAATCTTCACAAGATTAAGTAGTTAGTGAGGTTTTGCTACACAATAAAAAAAAAAAAAAACTAAGCCTCAACATAAAAAGTTTAGTAATGAGTTCCACAGATTTTTTTATTTAACGTTTACTTAACTTTTAGAGAAATTTCACATTGCTGTTTAGTTGGCATGACATGTACCCAGTTCAAAATCTTAAAATGACTCAACAATTCAAATATTTAAGTCAGCTTAAGCAGTATTGGTTGTGGGCTTAATTAATTATATTTCTCTAGGGACTAAAAGTATTTCTCTAAAAGTAGGACTTAGTCCAACTTTTCATCTACTTAAAAAGGTATGTTGTCGTCCATTGTGGCCCATTGATGTAGTTGGTTCAAGTAAAGTAAATACAATTTGCTGTAAATATTTAACAAGCTTTATTTCTACAACACTTCATCTATGATTTTACACATCTTTTCTTGTGTTTGTTACACACTTGGTTCTACTGGGGATCAAACCCAGAACTCTTTATGTGTAAAGCAGATGTGATGACCACTACACTATGGAACCAGCAACTTAAGCTAAATTTGAATGTGCATACATGTCACAGGATACTGTTAACTGACGAGAGAATCTTGAAACTATTACAAGGTTAAGTACTTAGCAGGGTTTTGGTTGAAGTAAAGTTTTTCTATAAAAACTAAGGATAATACAGGTATATAGGTATATACAGGTATATAACTTCTTTTATATTACAATATCATAACCAAAACTAGCAATGATTTTTCCCCCAATGTGTCAGACACAGCAAAAAGGTCAATGGCAACAAGACTTTTCTTAACATGTTAAGACTTTTTCTTAACATGTTAAGACTTTTTCTTAACATGTAAACTTTTCTTAACATGTAAGTTTTTACAGTGTACTAAGTTATACTGAAAATTAATACACAACCTTATTTTATGTTGCGATTTACGAATATATGGCTTTGCAGTGGCTTGCCTCTGCAATCTCCTGGAGGTGCAACAACAGAGGTTGTGACCACATTTTTTTTCCAACCATTTCTGCACATCTGATAAAACCCTGAAGTTGAGTGTTGGATGGAACAATAGCAGGCAGAAACAAACCAGACCACCACACAAGCAACAATACAAGATGTTCCAACTGCACTTTATTTGGAAACAATACTGGGTACTGCCTCGCTTTGCTCCTACACCAGCCTAAATTCTTCATTCTCCTGTTCTACCACATACCACAGAATTTTCTATTAAATTTAAATCCAGTGACTGGGAAACTGTGTGTGAAAATCCCAGCTAGGAGTATACTGTTGATTTGTATTTATTTATTTATTTATTCATTTATTTTATAAACTAATCTAATCACCAAAACAGTTCATGCCTGAATTTTGTTTCTATAACTTAGTTATCTGTTCTTAGAACTGTTTTGGGTTGTTCATATCAAATGAATTCCAGTTCTAAAACAGCCACATTCTTTGTAATGTTTTTTAACACTTGGTTCCACTGGGGCTTGAACCCAGGACCTTCTGCGTGTAAAGCAGACATGATGACCACTACACTATGGAACCAGGGGCTTAACTGTCTTTGTTGAAAGTCCCTATGTGTCACAGAATACTGTTAACAGATGAGAAAATCTTG
Source organism: Clarias laeviceps (assembly GCA_030014305.1). Taxonomy (NCBI): domain Eukaryota; kingdom Metazoa; phylum Chordata; class Actinopteri; order Siluriformes; family Clariidae; genus Clarias; species Clarias laeviceps. Next base: position 7,716,328 of record JAQMYJ010000007.1, on the reverse strand, counting down.
TAAGTACTATAATGTTTGGTACGACACAAGGTTTTATGACTCACCCTTACTGGGATGGAACACACACCTGAGCAACACTATAATAATATTGGGTATGATCTCCCTTTTCACTTAAAATATCACTGAGGAGTTAGAGGGGTGGAGAACTACAGATACCTTGGAGTTCACATTGACAACATATTGGACTGGAAATGCATCACAGACACTGTCTATAGGAAAGGACAGAGCAGACTGTACTTCTTGAGGAAACTCAAGTCCTTTAATGTCTGCAGCTAAATGTTGCCAATCTTTTATCAGTCTGATATGGGAAGTGCAATAGTCTTTTCTTCCATCTGCTGGTGCAGCATCATCAGAAGCAGTGACTCAACAAGAAACTCAACAAACTCATTGAAAATGCTAGCTCAATATTGGGCACTCCCCCAGAGTGTTTAGAGTTGGTAGTGGAGAGAAGGATTCTACACAAACTGTTAACCATTATGGAGAACAACTCAAATCCACTTCATAACCTACTAACTAAACAGAGGAGCACTTCCAGTAAGAGAATACTTCAGCTCCGCTGGGACAAAGAATGCTACAGGAAGTCTTTTCTGCCAACTGCAATAATATTAAAAATAACTCTGCTCCATTGCACTGTGGTCACTTTCTTCATTCATTTCATCCTCTCTCTTATTAATATTTCAGCTTGCCGGTTCATTCTCTGTTTGTTTTTGAATTTGCTGTAAATACTTTAACAAGCTTTATTTCTACAACACTTCATCTATGATTTTACACATCTTTTCTTGTGTTTGTTACACACTTGGTTCTACTGGGGATAAAACCCAGAATTCTCTATGTGTAAGGCAGATGTGATGACCACTACACTATGGAACCAGCAACTTAAACTAAATTTGAATGTGCATACAAGTCACAGGATACTGTTAACTGACGAGAGAATCTTGAAACTATTACAAAGTTAAGTACTTAGCAGGGTTTTGTTAATCAACCCTACTGAAAGTGAATACACAACGTTATTTTACTTATGTTCTACAGTGGCTTGAACAAAGAATCTCCTGCATTTGAAACAGAGTTTGTAACCACTTTTGTTTCTTTAGCTCTTTCTAGTTTGTTTTCCCACCCATGACTATTTCTGCACATCTGATAACACCGTGGATGGAGAAACAGCAGAGACAAACCAGACCACCACACAATCAATAATACAAGATGTATACAAACTGGACTTTTTTAGAGCCACTAAAACAATACTGGGCTCTGCCTCAAACTTATCCCTTCGCTGTGCTTTTTTAAAATTATTTTTAAACTACTGAGGATTGAACCCAGAACCTTCTGAATGTAAAGCAGACATGATGACCACGACACTATGGGGAAGCAACTGGGCCTGTATTGCCATTCATGGACATGTGGCATTATTTAAAATGTTTGCACCATTGACAATTTTTATGTCCACACATGGCCGGGTATTTGCTTTAAATGGAGATTTTTTTTTCTAATCTGTTATATATACTCACTCATCTTCTATACCGCTTTATCCTATATTCAGGGTCACATGGAGCCTGGAGCCTATGCCAGGCCACACACACACTACAGGCAATTTGGGAACACCAATTATCCTAATCTGCATATCTTTGGACTATGGGAGGAAACCCACCAAGCACAAAACACCTTGTTCAGTGCTGTCAGGAGCATCTCTAATCAACAATCAGGAGCCTAGACAAAACGTCCCTTCCAGTTCCACCATGTAGAAGCCTGACCGGGTCTCGTCCAAAAGCGTCGTTGCTATCTGCAAATTCTGTGTTGGCAAAAATTTGTATGTAGCAGCAGTGAACTAGTGAGGGCCAGATGAAGCCTAATTTAAGTGTCGAGGCTTCCCAGCCAATAGTTTCACCAAAAGGTTCATTTCATGAAGCTTCATACAAGGGCTCATTGTACTGCCATCTAGTGGACAAATTTTGTGTAGCAACTAGATCGTAACATCACAAGCAGCACAATTAAGATGTATATGAAGCAGCAATGCTTAAGGAAATATTTATGCAAATAATCAACACCTCTGAATCTTGCACGAGACTTTACTTGTGGGCCGAACGAGTCGGTCAGGTGATTCCGGCAAACGCGAGGCTTCGTTTGTCGTTGGTCACGTGACTCTCGGGGACCAGACAGACGCCGCGAAGCAAGGCTTTATTTGGACACGCCCCCTTCTGTCGATACATGCTGTGTCATAGTTTTTTTTTTTTATTGCTTCTGTGTCAGGTAACATCACTACAATGAGCTTCGTAGTACATTCAGGCTCGTCTGTTAGATAACGTAATGTGCGAGTAACTACACAGTAAACACAGTCACTACAGTAGTTTACTGTGCGTAAGCAATGAGGACATTTTATCCGCCACTCCACACAAAATATCCTCATAAACAAAGCTGACATCAAATCAAGGAGACTGAGACACAGACAAGGACATCATTGGCACAGATATGTGTGGACATGTCCGAAGTCTCATCACCGTACTGTGCTTGAATTCTTCTTTAAATCTCAGCTAGTTTTATGCCTTTATTTACACTAAATTTATCAGTCCCAGTTTGACTTGAACGCCCCTCGTATATACGGTATCGCTCTACATGTTATACATTTATACTGTCTTTGTAGTAGAATGCTGTTACTCAGTGAGTAATAATAAACATTATAATTTGAGTTGTGTCCTGGGTTTTCATCTTTAAAGGTCAGACATGTTGAATTTGCAACAACTTTAACAAGCATTATTTTTTTAAACGCTTTGTGTACTTATCATGGGTCACAAAGACAAGATTTTACACATATTTTATTGTGTTCATTAAATGCTTGGTTCCACTGGGGATCGAACCCAGGACCTTCTGCGTGTAAAGCAGACGTGATAACCACTACACTATGGAACCCTGCTGACTATCATTGGAAGAAAAGGGGGTGGGGAAAGCAGAGAAGGGCTGGAATTAGCTTTTTATTAATAATTTTTTTTGTGGGCTACAATTGGCTTTTAGACCTTAATTCACTAGAAAATTTACTGCAAGTCCAAGTTTGAGGTTTAAACACTTTTTATATTATTTATACTATATGTTTGGATTTGTAACAAAGTTGTACTGTACATAGCATGTATGTATTATTGTAAATAAATTATATAAATAAATAAGTACAATAACCTTGGATTACGAGCATAATTCGTTCCGGAAGTGGGCTCGTATTCCAAAACACTCGTAAATCAAATAAAACATTTTCCCATAAGAAATAATGGAATCTGTAATTATTCGTTCCACAGCCCCAAAAAATAAATACATAAAAATAATTGATACAAAATATTAAGTAAAAAAAAAAAATATAGCCTGCACTTTACCTTTTAAAAAAGTAAAAATAAATCCTGACAGATAAGTGTTTCCGTTTATGTGCGCAGGTGCTATGTGTGTATGTGAGTGTGCTTTTTTTCCTTGTCTTTCCTTATTTTCTGAAATGTGACCATAATGACTTTGACCTTTTCTCTTGCCTGTGAAACTGTACAGTGCAGTATATATTCACAGTGTTATGAATGATCTATGGTTTATTCAGTCCGTATTCAGTACATTTCGTAGTGTGCATGATTTTACTAATTTGCATTGCTGTGTAAGTTAATATTTGTGTTTTTCCTGCTCCCACTGCAGGAGACCTGAGGTCTGTTCTAGCACATACCACAGAATGTTCTGTTAGATTTAGACCTAGTGACTGGGAAACTGATGTGTGTGAAAATCCCAGCTAATAGGATATTGTTTATTTTTATTTATTTATTATTTGATTAAATTTTTTTTATCAAGAACTCTGATCACCACAACAGTTTGAGGTTATTCTGGCACTTCTGTTTTAATAACTTAGTTATCTGTTTCTCAGAACTGTTTTGGTTTGTGCATCTATGAATCCCCAAATTTCCCCAAGCACCCTGATTCTTTCTTTGTTTCATAAACAATTGATTCGACTGGGGCTTGAACCCATGACCTTCTGCGTGTAAAACAAATATGATGCCCACTATACTAGGGAAGCAGTTGCTGAGCTATGCAAGTGAATACATGTCACAAGATACTGTTAACAGACCACAGAAAATTTTGGAACTGCTCCAATGTTAAGTCACAAGGTTTTATGACACACCCTTACTGGGCTGAAACACACAACTGAGTACTTTATTAGAAACCCTATACAGTATTAATACTGGGTAGGCTCTCCCTTTTCTCTTACAGCCTCAATTATTTATGACTTGCATTCTACAAGATAATCAAAACATTCCCTTAAGATTTAAGATTTTCAGACCCGTAAAGAACATGTGAACTCATTGTCAAGTTCATGAAAACAGTTTGAGACGACTTTTTCCTTATCACTGTGCATTATCATGCTGAAAGTGGAAATGAAAACATGGATCTGTTCGATTGCTTATCTACAATTTCCATGTCTAAAATGTACCCAAGCAGTTATGCTCAAAAACACAATCTTATCATTTCTTGTTGTGTTTCCTAAATACTAGTATGTAAAGTAGACTTGATGACCACTAAACCATGAAACCAGCTGATCAGCTATAAGGACTTACATATCACTGCTAGTGGTGTCATGGTGTTGTAGTTGTTAGCACTGGTGCCTTGCACCTGAAGGTCCTAGATTTGATATCTGTGTTGGGTCTGTTTGGATGTTCTTCCTGTGCTTGGTGGGTTTCCTTTGGGTTCTCTAGCAGTCCAAAGACATGCGGATTACTCTAGTTGGCATACCCAAATTGTAGTGAAATCAATGCGAGTAAATACAATGCTAAATGGATGGATAAATCTCAGTTAGTAGGATGCTGTTAATCTTTAAAAAATATATATACTAATTAAACAAAATTTTAAGCAGTTTGTGGTGTTTTCTTTTTACATCTTGGTAATGTGTTCTTAGAAATGTTCCTGTAATCATCTACAAACTCCTATTCTAAAATATCTTCTAGCATTTGTCCCTGAAGACACAACTTTTCCAATTGTTCTTCAAACACATGGTTCCACTGGGGATTGAACCCAGGACCTTCTGCGTGTAAAGCAGATATGATAACCACTACACTATGGAACCAGCCGCAGGATGCTGCTTTAGAATATGCTTGCATCACACACAGAGACCAATACCAATAGTTTCATCATTTTCATCTGCATGCTCCACCACAGAGAAGAAAACATTCCACCTCCAGTGAAGCTAAACAGAAGGAATACAAGCATCTGAAGACAGCTCTTAAGGCCCGCGGATATCCTATGTGGGGTTTTAACAAAATAGCTTCCAGATCCAACAAAAGGAGAACAGAAACAGCTGAGATCCACAAATAAAGGAAAAACATCATCATCCCTTATGTGGTTAGAGAAGCTGAAAAGGATTATTGGAAAAAACACTTCAAACCCACCGACACACTAAGAAAGAGATTCATCCACCCAAAAGATAAAGTACAAATCTTGGACAGAGAGGATAGATAGTTTGACAGAAAAGAAAAAGAGGCCATCTAAGTGGAAAATCCTTCTCTGAAGGACTTAGGTACAACCTGTCTCCTACTTTTTATGTTGGCCTTTCATCCATCCACAGGAAGATCAAGACTCCTTCACAGGTCCACCATAAAAGCCACAAAAAAGACTCACCTTTCTCTCTCTAATTGTTACAACTCAACGACTCTCTCAATCTCAGTCTATTTCTGGTTCTTCTTAACAATTGTCTCCCTCCCCTGCTTGCTAAAGACTCTTGCTTATACTCACACTTTCTCCATTTTTCAATGCAATAAACCCATTAAGATACCTTGTAGTGGTTAGCGTTGTTGCCTTGCACCTCCAGGTGCTTGGTTCAATTCCCAGCCAAGTTCAATTCCTGTCTTTGTGTGCATGGATTTGCATGTTCATCCTATGCTTATAAAATCAATTTCTCATGTTTTTATTTTTTTTACATGTATTGGTGACATGAACAGTTATTATTATTTTTTTTGTGAACTGCTGACAATATTTCGCTTAAATTCAAAATATAACTATTGTTATTTCGAGTGTATATTTAAAGGAAATGACATCACAACAACATATCAAAATAACCCAAGATCATGCAGTATTTGCAGAGCTTTAATAACTGAAATAAAACAAAATGCAAATCATCGGTAAACAAATTGTGGTAATGCTTTGACTAAATAACATTAAGAAATCAGTATGTGGTGGAATTACCCTGATTTGCAATTACGGCTTTCATGAGTTTTGGCATGCTCTCCAGCAGTTTTTATATATATTATGTAGGCTTGTCAGTAGTATTACCTGTGAGTTAAAACTGGAGTTTACTAGCTCAGCCATAACAAAATCCAAGTACCCATATAATATATCTGCCAATTTAGTGTTTCAGTTACCACTCTATAAAAAATGTGTCATATTGAAATAGTGTACACATCTTATAAGAAATTCTATTCATAAATTCATTCAATTAACACCTTCCACACTTGTTGAAGGTTAAGCAGCACTTCCAGGAATGCCAAAAAGGTGGAATATCTTAGTACAGAGAAAAAAGGGAGCAATTAGATTCATCCATGTTCTTTAGAGACAATGTTCACACACATCACAATGACATGGTGACCTTTTCAGAAGTCAGTAAACTGTAGAGAAGACCAGAGACCAAGGAGTAGGTCCAATTGACCAGCCAGGAAATGTCTAATGAAGCTTTGGTCTGAACACTAAACCTTGTAAAGCACTGCTTTTTAAACCCCATAACCCACATATATTTTAAATATTTTAACCAATTAATGTAGGTGAAAAATGTCCACGAACAGTCTAATGAGGTATGAGGGGCATTATCTTGCATCACTTAGAGGCAGAATATTGGGAAATGATTTCTGGGTTTTTAGTCTTATTAGCCAAAAGACTAACAACAATTTAAATACATTTTAATGTAAATAAATCATATACAATTATGTATGAATATTTATTTATTGTTTTTATTGATTATTTAGACATAATAGATTATTAAATATTTTTTTAGACATTCAACAAAGGTAAAAGTGGGATTTTTTTTGTTTGTTTCTAGTTTAATACTAGTACATCAAGTCTAGGTTTCTTTGTATTTTCATTTTAATTCATAACACATGCCTACCCGCACACAAAATGTCATAGCAAGTATCTATTTTTGCTACTTTTTTCCTGAAGAAATTTAGGCCTAAATTTGTTGTATAGTTCTAGCAGATTAGTATTTCTTTTCACAAAGAAGGAAAAATTATCTTATTATATAACAAAACCATTTTAAACCTGAAACACGTGATTACGTCAACAAATAAGCTTAATGGATACATAATTTTTTATAATTGTTGTATTATTATTCAAAAATCATAATGAGAATGATTACATATCCTTTCCTTCACTTGCTTAGATAACTGTTTTTGCAGTATAATTATTTATGTTGAAAGAAGTATTAACACAAAAGTTTTGTCTAACGGAAAGCGTCTTTTTTTTTTTTTTAAACATTTTGTTCAGAGGAGCATGTCTTGTTATGCAAGGTTTGTTATCAGTCATTGGGCTTTGTTTTGCTTTTTTGCTGTACCCCCCTAACTGTACCTGCATCACTTAGGGGCAGGATATTGGGAACATACATATCCCCCCCTAACTGTCAATCACATTTAAGTTATAACAAAACAATATTTTTGTTCAATGTGTGCAAAACTGGATCAGTCATAACATAAACACCACCGTCAGGTGAAGTGAACAACACCGATCACCAAATATATAAAAGCCAACTAGTGACAGGATCATGGGCACCCAAGGGCCAACCATGCAAACGGGGACCAAATGACAGCCAGTCCAGTCCAATCCCACATAAAAGCCAATGCAGCACAACTCACCAAAAATTATCAATGCTTTCCATGATAGATACGCACCAGAACATTGTACTACAGCCTCCCATGCACAAGGCCCAGCAGGCAAAGAGCTCAAGATCACTGACTCAGCCTCCAAAGTCCACAGATCCTAATCAATCAAGCACCCATTGGGTATACCAAGCTAACAAATCTGATCCATGGATGCCCCACCCCACAATCCAGACCATTCAAAGGATCCGCTGCTGTCATCCTGGTGCCAAACACCACAGCACAGCCCTGCAGAAACACGCCCTAAGGGGCCAGAGCTGCCCAAGTGGCAAAAGGAGAACAAAAAACCTTGGTGGTTTTAATGTTAATGGTTTCAGTGTTATGGCGAATAGATGTATTTGTTCTGTGCAGTCCTCTGCAAATATCCACATCCTGTTGAAGGTGTGCTTTTCTGTTTGACATGCTGTTTTATTGTGCAGCTGCAACAGCCTGGCTAAAGTATTATATCCCCTTACAGTTTAAATCATTGTTTTTCTGTATATGTCAAGGTATGCCTGCTGAGGATTTCATTGCTTGAACATGTACAGCATTGCTTGATCAGTGATGGTTTTAGTTACAGGGTATGTTATTGTTGTTGTCATGGTTATAACTGTTGATGTTGTTACTTCATAAAAGTAAATCCAAAGTTTGAATTAGTCCTAATCAATTAATTACTGGTGGCCCAGTGGCTTAGTGGTTAGAACTGTCACCTTGCCCCTTTAGGTTCAGGGTTTAGTTCCCCTTTTGGGTCTGTGTGCATGGAGTTTGCATGTTCTCCCTGTGCTTGATGGGTTTTCTTTGTGTTCTCCGGGTTCCTCCCACAGTCCAAAAACATGCAGATTAGGCTAATTGGCATTTCCAGATTGCCCGTAGTGTGTGAATGTTGATCAGAGGTCCTACCACAGTTGTACAAATGGGAATAGATGGTCACCATTGGCCTCCAAAGTCCATAGATGGACTACAGAGGTTCCTAGATGGATGTATGGAATTAACTATTACAAACTATTAAAAACTGGTATATAAATTTCTGTTATATAAATATGATGTGATTAGATTTATCAACAATGTCCTAAAATTATGTCCACTGTTCAAAAAATGTCTCTTTACTTAAAAAATAAATAAATTAAAAAAAACATATTTACACCAACACTTGCCCATGCAGGCCTGCATAGCATGATCTATTATAATAAAATGTTCTGTCTTATGTATAATATAAAGTGTAACAGTGCAAACAGTGACTAACCAGCTTATTGATATGCTCCTGTTGAAGAAACCACACCTCTGCTATACAGCCACATCCTGTTAAGAGTGTGGTTTGTCATATCAGCCAACAATCTGTTTCATTGCTGCTGCTGGTGTATATCAGCTACTTTTACCTAACAACATGGCTAAAATACTACAAATCATGACCGTTTTAACAATCACTTGCAACATATTACAAGGTAAGCTTGCTGAGAAATTTTTCATACAGTAAGTTCATGTGACTGTTCTACTGTTTCAGAATTCTGCAAATCAATAATCCCATGCTTGATTGCAAACAGATCAGTGTATTAAAGTGTAAAAATACATTTTACATAGATAATTTCCTATTGTTCACCAATTTAGGTTTAACTAACTGGTTAGTTTGTTTAAGAGTATTTACCACACTGGAAAATTCACTATCACAGTGAAGTTATTTTTACAGGCCAGTTTCCTTTTTGGAGGTGATTTGCATTTTACAAAATGATACTATAGGCAAGGAATAGAAAGTAAAACATAAATAGTGTGCTGTTATAGAAAATTAATTCACTTCAGGGTGGTACCTGCTATATAGCAACACATCGCAAAATATTGCACATTTAAAAATTACTTTTATTCCACGGCAATTTGTTTGCCAGCAAGTACAATTTTGATTTTATAAATAAAAGACATTCATGTTTTAATACATTTGTTTGGTTTGTTTAATGATGGACATCCACAAGACAAGTCATTTAATTAATCGCAACTATGAAGGAAATTGTGATGTAACTGTAAATATCCTTGAACAAGACTATGGGCAATGAATATTTACACTATCTATAGAATAGATAATGCTATGAAATTGACACTTATATTGTTATAATAGAAAAAATCATTTGGATGAGGGAAATAAGCAAGTATTATTTGGAAAATTGAGTAAGAGATATGTACAGTACATTGAAAAAAAAAAAAAAACCAGTAGCAGATTGACATTTAGAGAAAACTTTAAGCACATGGTATGGTGATGAGATTCAGTAGAACATCTGAATGTTGAAAACATTTTAAAGAATTAATTTTAAGTGGATGATGGTTCCAGTCGAAGTGGCTCTAAGCCCACTGAAGTCATTCCTGTAAACGCTGAGTGACAATCTCAGGAAAAAAAAGGCTTGGTTTGATCACCAAAGGCATCACCAAAGACTTTCCGTTATTGCAATTTCCATATGTTTTTGCCATTAAAGGAGGCCAGTGTTTCAGATGTGAAGCAGGCAGCCCAATCATGGCTCTGGTAAACTGTTAAAAAATTCTTGATGGTATCCAAGTACTAGTGTAATGCTGGGATAAGTACATTAGAGTATCAGGGTATTATATAGAGAAATACAGGTAGTTTTTACACTCATAACTGTGTTCTGTAATTTTGGACAATCAAAAGTCCCAGTTTCACTTGTACCCCTTATATAAAAACTAACCCCTTACCAATCTAATTTTTTTCTCTTTTGATATTAATAAGACACATAACAGCTTGTCTTTAACATTAAGATGTCAAATGTATCTCTGTGCAAAAAACTGACACTGGCGACTCCTTCCATAAAAGTTAAATAAACATTCCTAAACATGAAAGCTTTACTGTATAACTGATGCTACATTTTCTTTGTTAACAATTAAACAACATTATGCTATTAAATTAGTACATTAAAACATTCCTCTTTAGCTATAACTTTTATATCATACACTTCAGTGACACGTATTTCTGCTCAAGATAATGCTAAATTTTTTAAATCACCAGTATCAGCGAGTGACTCGACAACGACAAGACAAACTACCACTAAAACAGACCTTTCATCAAACACAGCATCGAGGTCCACCGATTCTACCAGTGTGACTAAGTCTGCAAGCACACCAACTTCAGCTTCAACTGAAACACATCCAACAACAAGGACATCTACTGAAACAAGCCTCCATCCAACATCCACATCTTCACAGTCACACACATTGTCATATGGCAAAATCACCAGCACTGACCAAACCAAAACAGATTTAGTGTCCAGTCACAGTAGTAGAACCACTACATTAAGGTCAGCTGAACATGTTTCAGTAATACCTAGCCTATCATCTACTGAAGAACCTGGTAAGACTGCTGCTTCACCAGAAACAGTGAATACAACCCAGAGTTCAGGTACTGTTACAGGTAAGTTTTAATCAAGACTATAGTGAAAGCAAAACATGTGGATTATAATTGCTGTTACAACAAAGTATTACACACTTTATATTCTGACACAGCATCCAGTAGTAAGGGAGACAGCTTGGCGAAGAACCCAGGCCTTGTGGCCATCCTATGCATTTTCTTTATAATTTTGGCTTTGTTGTGCGTGGTTATGATCGCCAAGCTCATCAGCTGCCAAAAAAGCTCGCAGTTTGAAAGGCTGGATGAGGTACCTATGGTGAGGTTCCAATTGCTTACATCGTAACATATAATCACAAATGTGCAAATTCATTTCATGTATTTTGTCATTCATTTTTTCCCCTCCCATTAGAACAAGATGAACGAGGATGCACCGTTTGCTCGATACCCTCCAAAATAAACAAGACATTACAATGTGTAACAGGCATAATGGAAGGAGTGCCAAATGTCCTACTTCATATCAGACATGAATTAAGAAATATATAAACAATTGCATATACATGCTATTTTGAGTCGTTTTATTATCTGAATAAGTCTGTTTAATTAATTCAAATGATCTGAGGAGAGTGCTTGAGAGAGTGAGAGATTACATGTGTGCTTGAGTGAGAGAGAGAGAGAGAGAGAGAGAGAGCGCATGGGTGTGTGCATGTGTAGGAGAGCATGTGGGTTAACAACTGAGTAATTTCTCTTTATTTCTTTGGCTTGAATTTTTGCCCACTCTACTGTTCATTCACTAACTGGAAACTATTTTGTGTCATAAGTGCAAGAGTTGGTGAAACTATAAATAATATTGCACATGCTTCACCATAGCTTTGTTGACTTTTATGTACTTTAAACCTAGTAAGAAACTATTATTTCTTATATGATCAATAATCAGTATATTATGTAATAATTAATACATTATTTAGGGTGGCATTACCACCTGACATTTCCAGGGTCCCTGATTTCAGTTCACTACCTATGCAGATTTTCTAATGTTCTTACTTTGTGCACATGAACTTCCTCTAGGGGGCTCTGTTTTCCTCCCAACTCACACAGAAGTGCCAATGAGTGGATCAATTACTCTGCATAACCCCTAATTGTGAATGTGTGTGCATGGTACCATGTAATATCCCATCCTCACCTTACACACAGCGTCCCTGAGATAGACACCATCTCCATTTCAGTCCTGATTAGGATACACTGCTTAATGAAGATGAATGAATGAATGAATGATTGCATATATTGGAGACCCAAATGGAAAATGGAAGCATATTATGTAAGCTCTGGGACTGATATTTATCATAAAAGCACTACATTCTCTTCTGGGCATACTAATCATTTGGGTAAATGGTTAACTCTGTGTCCTCACACCACTAGGGTCAAGGCTAAGCTCCCATCTCAGGTCTGTATGTGTGCAGTTTGCATGTTCCCCCTGTGCTTGATGGAATCCCTCCCACAGTCCAAAGACCTGCAGATTAGGCTAATTGGCATTGACAACCAAGACTCAACTTATTATTATTTCTTTACTTTACTCTTGTTTGCTCATTAGTGAAAAATGTAACTACATTTATGTTTATGGCATTTAGCAGACACCCTTCTCTAGAGCAACTTACATGTTTATTTCATTATGTATCTGAGCAGGTAATTTATATCTAAATTTATGACATCTCCATTTTAAAAAATCATTTAACTTGGAATAAAAATGCATGTTAAATGATGTTTCAATGCTTTTTTTTCAGATACCCATTTTCACACCCATCCCTGTGACAAGAAAACAGTATAATGCAATTTTTCTGAGAGAGCCTAGTGAAACTATATATAATATTTACAAGCCACCTAAACATGTACAATATGTATTCCAGGTTATTTAAAGCAACCATGTGCCAGTCATATGAAACCAGTGCAAAGGAGAGTAAACTAATGTGTATATCTAATATTAGGGATAGGGAAGTGGTTTATCAAGGGCAGCAGTGGATCAATGCTTAGGGCTCTAGATTCCTGATCAGACGATCAATGTTAGGCCCTTAAGCAAGGCCTTTGACCCTGTCTGCTTCACTGGTGCTGTATCATGGGTGACCCTTCCTAACAACCTAGGATATGTGCAAAAAAAACTGTGTTAAACACAATCTCAGTGATTTTGACTGTGGCATGGTTTTTGCTGCCAGATGGGCTGGTTTGAGTTATAGAATCTACCGGGATTTTCACACCCAACACTCTGTAGAGTCTAAGGAAAAATAAACCACCAACAACAGTTGGCAGTTTTATGGGCAGAAACATAATGCTGATGAGATGAGCAGGTCGAAGGGGAATGGCCAGACAGTTTGAGCTGACAGAAAGACCTTTAACTTGAGTAAACATTCTTTGCAACAGTGGCGAGCTAAAAATGAATTTCAAAGAGCACAACAACAAACCTTGAGGTAAATGAGACCACATTTATTTCCACCCCTAGGCAATGTTGCTATTAGTTTTTCAACTGCTTCCATCGAGGGGTCGCCACAGTGGACCATCTGATCCACACAACAACTTGGCAAAGGTTTTACACCGGATGCCCTTCCTGACGCAATCCTCCCATTTTATCCAGGCTTGGAATCAGCACTGCCGTAGGGAATAATATATAAATAAAATAAAATAAATAAAATAGAACCGTTGCCTTGTGCCTTAAGGGTTGGAATTCGATTCCCACCTCGGAGTCTGTGTGAATGGTCTCCCCATGCTTGGTGGGTTTCCTCCCACATTCCAAAGACAAGAATTAGGTTAACTGGCACTCCCAAATTCCCCGTAGTGTGTGAATTAGCATGTGAGCATATGTGTATGTGTGGCCTACGATGGATTGGCACCAGTTCCAGGGTGTACTCCGCCTCATGATTTGGGATATGCCTCATGGCTCATGTCTCCTGGGATAGGCTTCATGTCCCCACAACCCTGTATACAGGATAAAGCCGTATAGAAGATGAATGAGAGTGAGATAAGGCAGCACAGTGGCGCAGTGGTTAGCATCTCCAGGCCTGGGCCCGATTCCCACATCGGGTCTGTGTGCATGGAGTTTGCATGTTCTCCTCGTTTGTTGGGTTTCCCCCCACAGTCCAAAAACATGCAAATTAGGTTAATTGGCATTTCCAAATTGCCCATAGTGTGTGAATGAGTGTGTGAGTGAGTGTATGCCCTGCGATGGATTGGTACCCCGCCGTGTGACCTTGGCCTCCTGGGATAGGCTCCAGGCCCCCTGCAACCCTTATATATGAATAGTTTTTGTTAATTTATGGTGTCAATTTGGTTTGTCTTGGTAGTCAGCTAATTAGTGCGACACGGTGGTGTAGTGGTTAGCACTGTCGGCTTGCACCTACAGGGTCTGGGTTCAATTCCTGTCTCTGTGTGCATGGAGTTTGCATGTTCTCCCTGTTGATTGGTGGATCTCCTCTGGGTACTCGTCTCACAGTCCCAAAAACTGCAGATTAGGCTAACTGTTCCCAAATTGCCTGTAGTGTGTGATCATGTGTGATTGGCACCCTGTCCATGTACCCTGTACCCTGCCCCAAGTCTCCTGGGATAGGGTAAAGATCCCCCCATACAGTATAAACAGGTATAGATGATGAGAGAGTGAGTCAGCTTATTAGGTTAGTTCTTAGTTTCTGTTAATTTATTTAGTATGTATGTAGCACCTTGGTCCTGGAAGAACGTTTGTATATGTATGTGTTTGAAATGACAATAAAAGCCTACTTTATTTAAATTGACTTGATACAGAAACACACCAAATAAACAGTCGAAAAGTTGGAGCGCAAAAAAAAAAAAAACAGGCACTTTTCAGAAAATTGTATCTTCCCTTTTCGTAAGTAATGTTATTATGCTAAGCTGCTGGAAAAGCGAAAGTTCCAGAAAAGTTCCAGAAGAGTTTGCAGCGAACGTTCCAGAAAAGAAACATCCGCGCCAAGTAGCGCGTGCGCTTTGTTTACATCTGGAGTTACTCATTTCCTGCCACGTGACCACACACTCTCGCGTCAGTGAACTTTTGCTTCGGAGTTTGAAGTTTGACAGCGAGGAACCGTGGCGCGTAACAATGTAGCCAGCTGTTGTTCACTCCGTGTGACTTCCAGATAGACTGAGTGGAAATCAGCGAAAGAAAGAAAGAAAGAAACAAAAAAATCGACCGAACTATTGCGCTGCTTTCATTCAGGCTTTCATCACAGCAGAAAAAAAACAGCCGGAAGACTTTTAAAGTAAGTTGTTATTAAGTAAGTTTTCGTTGAACTCTAGTTCGTGTTGTATTATTTAACGGAATGTTACAGATCTGGTTGACTCATCTTGCTGAAATTTCGCTTCATTAGAAATACATTTCCTTTGATTGGAAGTGCGATAAAAACTTTCCTGTTAGAAAATATCTTCTCATTGCATTGCATTGTTCCTCTCACCTTCATTCATTCCTGTTTTGTTATATCCTTATTTGGTTTGATCCTTTGGGGAACTCCTAAATCAATATCCTTTGTCTAACTCCCTTTCTAAGAAATGTTCAATGGAGACCATCTGAACAACCCTTAAGTGTACAGCTTTTAGCCAATTCACAAAAATCACTTCCACTGCAACATCTGGAGTGATGCATAGCATCGCTCTTATGACCATGTACATGGTTGTTTAGTGTGCAAGTGAGAAAACTGGAATCAATGCCATCGAAAGAACATCCTCATTTGCAAAAAAATTCTAACACAAAAAAATTCTAACACAGAAATAAAATAGAACCGCATCTTAGACATAACCTTGCTGTTATCAAAATATGTAGTTTGGTGTGTAGTAACATATCAGAAGAAATGCACTAGAAATTATACTGACATGATTTTACTTTACTTTTACCACAATCTCGTTTGCTGTTTTCGCCAACATTGAGGAGAAAAAAAAAGATGAAGTGAATGCTTTTTTATTTCCCCCAAGCCGAATATCAGCACCTTGCCATAATGGAAAAAGTAATGAAGTATCTGTTTAACGGAGACCCATTAAGTGATTCAGTCAAAGACTCTATAAAAGGTTCCAAATCACTGCACTCAATTTAGAAGACATTGTGAGTGCAAGTCGGAAAGAGGTCAAGCACTTATTCATTCGGTGTCCTAATTGAGCCGCCTTGATGAGCACAGCACTGTGCATTCAATATTTTTCACATTGCATTGTCAGTCTCACAGGACTGCTCAGCCTTTTATGATTGTCTTGTCTGGTGCATACCTTTACTCTTGAATAGTGTGCCTTTTTTTAATAGGTTGCATGATTTGAATGAATATTATGTTTTTTACAAAATAACAACATAATTGACGCCTTCTTTCACTTTCTGAAGCAGTTGGATTCTGTTCTGTTATGAATCAGTTCTCTTTATTACTCCAGCCAATAGTATTAATCTGCGTCAGTGTGCAGGACACTTCAAACGAAATCATAAGTGTACTTTATGACACCCAGTGATAAGTGATAACAGTTTAAGGCCTTAGTTCATGCAATTGGTTACTATTACAAAAGGTGTTTTCATACACTTTATTTCTTTACATCAATAAAAGTGTGTTTATGTAAGCTTGCTGGGTGTGTACATTTTTGGCTGTATGTTTAAAATCTGACCTCTATTATTTGACTGATGCATGGTTATTCCTGTAATTCATACTCTTCCTTTATTTTTTTTAGTTCAGACAATATACAGGAGGTATTCCATGTCAATGTCTTCCCGTCTGCAAACAGAGGTAATGTACATCTCATAAGACTTTTATCCATTTTGATCCATTTATCAATCATACAAATCACCCTGAAAGCACAATGATAAAGTTAGGTTTTAAATAAAAATGATTGGTAAATAAAAAATAAATTATTGTATTGTTCATTTGATAAATATAAGATGGTCATCATCATGACCGTATCTTATAGAGGAAAATGGTATATGGAATAGATATGCACATGAAGCACGTAGTAGGACTTTGCCCAAATAAAATAACAATTTACTACCTAAAATCAAAACTGTAAAGTAAAGAATTTTTTTTTATGAGTGCAAAGAGCAACTTTTTCCTTCAGACATGTATGTATGTAGGTTTCTCTAATTGTAGGTGGAGGGTGTCATGCTGTCGTAAAGGCTTATCTTACACACATTAGGGGCGTACACACAATCACGTCCTCCATACAAACCAGTACAGAGTACACACACGCACACACACACCGATCTGTTAAACTTGCTAGATTGTATGAATCAATTAACCTGAAATTAACACTTCAAGAAAATATCAGCAATATGTCGCGTTGTCAGGAAAGTCAACACTGAATAATTAGCGATTGGAGAAGTGCCAACTGTTAACTGATGAATTATGCAGCGGAAATCCTCAAGCAGATTCTAAGGTCTGCCCAGCAACTTTTTGCTTTCGTCTTGGTAACATATTGGAAATTTTTCACGGTGTCAGGAAGTTGAACAGAGCGGATTCGGAAGAATATGTTGCTTCTGCACTCTTCAGGAGAAATGAGTCATGTGTACGTGATATGAACATGCAGATACAAGAACAGTCTCACTCGTTACACATTATGTCAAAGGTCTCAAGTTAGCAGCCAACACCTACTTGCACTTTATAGGTGTTGCGTAAATGGAGATGTAGATTATTAAGTCATTTGATTCTAGCCAGGTAAACAAGTTAGGGAAAAATGAAGGAAATTATTTATGATGTGTTAACAACACATTTAGTGCATCAAGTGCAGTAGATCTTCTTTTACTATCATAAGTAACAGTTCCAAGTAGTGTGGAATACTATGGAATTAATATTGATAATTATTAAAATGACATCATGTCCATGTTTTCCTGTTTAAATATTCTCTAATAACTTGTTTGCTTGCTTGATACTATAACAACCTTTAATTTCTTTTAGATCCTTCAGACATATTTTGCATTCTATAAGTTGTAATAAACAGCATTCATTCCACCATCCCACACATTGTTTCTAATGTAAAAAGCATTCCAGAATATTTGTCACCTTTCATAAAAAAAAGCTTATGCAGTAAAACCATAGGATGAACTATTAATCTTTGTTTTGACAAATAGACTAATTGTCTCAATTGTCTTTATTTTACTTAAAATAACCTCTTAGTCTCTGGGAACTTTATTATGAAGCCAAACCAGGACTTTTGATTGTGCAGAATCACAGAACAAGGTTATTAGATTATAGGCTTCCTTTATTTCTCTTTATAATCCCCTGCTACACTAATGCACGTATCCCAGCGTTTCTCTAGTCCTTGGATACCATTAAGGTAGAAAGTTTTCTCAGTATACCTGAGCCTGCTTCATGTCTGAAATGCTGGCCTCACGGGAACTTCTTTAATGGCCCAAACTCTTGGATCGAGGTCAGGTGTGTGCAGGGGATATGGCAATTACTCACAGCCGAAGTTCTGTAATGTGCAAGTGGTGTTCATGAATGATTTGCATACAAGTTCCCACAGACAGATGCATCTCTTTCACAAGTTGGTGACAAGTTACCGTCAATTTTCGAGGATCTGGTTTTCCACTCAGTGAACGATCACGGGAATGATTGCAGTGGCCTCAGAGCCACCTCTGTACTGCGCTTGATGTCTTTTGTAAATGTCAATTGGTTTGACTCGAAAAAAAGTCTCGATTTGATTATCTTTTAATAATACATCTTTAATTAATACATCTTTATTTAACATTTATAAAAGTA
The DNA here is from genome assembly GCA_030014305.1 of Clarias laeviceps. Taxonomy (NCBI): domain Eukaryota; kingdom Metazoa; phylum Chordata; class Actinopteri; order Siluriformes; family Clariidae; genus Clarias; species Clarias laeviceps. The sequence goes on along the minus strand of JAQMYJ010000007.1, from coordinate 7,697,435 downwards.
GTCGCCACTGTAAGCTCATTGTAACTGGAAACAAGTTTTCTTTAATGGGAAAGCTTGCAGAAATTTTTTTTTTGGTTGGCTAACATCAACTTGAACTATAAAATTTTAAATTATGACAAGTCATTGTAATACAAGAGGAATGAAATACTCCCAGATGTGCTCTAATGAGAAAATAATTTGGTTACAATAACTCACAATTTTGTCAGGCCACATCATAGGTCTTGCTGTTGATTATTTCTCTACAACAGAATGCTCTGTTATGGTTTATTCCCTACACAATCCATTATGAAGGCAGTACAAATGTGCAAGCGAAGTACAGAATAATCAGAATCAGTAATCCAAATCCTTACAAAAAATGTCTCTGCGGATAATGATTGTAGCCTAATCACACACGGAAAGGCCGTACTTGATATCAGAGGAACAAACGAAACAATCAGATTGATGTAGGTTAATTAGTTGTTACATTGCATATCTTTGAATATTTTGTTAATAATCATTACAAAACATCAAACACTGATAAGCCCTGTTTTTAATCAATGTTAATCTACTTTGTAATGGCATTCATTTAGTCTTTAATCAAATCTGTTTTGACTATGACATTTAATGAAGAGCCCTGCTGATGTTCCCTGAGGAGCAGAGTTCATGAGACAACTTTCTGTCTTGTTGAATTCAAATGAAGATAGAGATGTCATGTCTGAGTTATTTGACTCATAAAATAATTAAAACAGTAGTTTATCTTCATAAGTGGACTGCATATTCGGGCCCTGTCTGTTTATCCATTTTTGGCTCAAGAAAAAATAATAGATGCAAAATACATGTTTATCGTAGTGTTTGGGTTTAAAACAGTACAAAACTCTCTTGTTTCCATCACGTCATCTTGAATGCCCTGGATGTGGAGTCTATCAGTAAGTATTGGGTCACAAGTACGAGTATGAACGATTAGAGAATTGTGAATATTTTTATTTTAAATATGGATATTCTAACTTATTTACATGTAATATCTTCCCTACTTTAGTGTCTAAAAAGCTGGGTTTCTTTGTTTTCCAGTTTTTATGCTGAATTAAAGCTTCACTGCCTACTCTTTGAGTTTTAACTCATGTTAACATTGTTTCTCTCTTTACATGTGTTCTTGTATACTTATATATTTCGAAGTTTAGTGTCAACCAGACGCCATTCCTTATTTCTCCTTGTTTTGCTTCCAAAAAGCATAGTTCTCCAAAAATAGTCCTCCAGGCTTCCTAAAGTACTTTTTGTGTCTCATTTTTGGCAAGTCTTTGGCTCTCATGTTTAGGCCAGCCCCTGTACCTGACCAGTTTCATGATTTTGAGCAACTTCAGGCCAATGAACCTGAAATTTGCCTGAAGTTGGCAAAATTTTTGGTATTTTTAAAAACTGAGATTTTTCTACTTTGTTTTTAAAAAATTTTGGTATTTTTAAAAACGGAGATTTTTCTACTTTGTTTTTTAAAATTTTTGGTATTTTTAAAAACGGAGATTTTTCTACTATTTTTCTACTTTGTTTTTTAAAATAATTCTGTTCACATGATCTACGTTTTAGAAATATTTTTGTCCATATGAAAACGCAAACCGCCCTGTAAAGTGCTGTTAGGAGCATCCCTAATCAACAGGGGGCCAATCAGAAGCCAGAAACGTCATTACTGGTTGCGCTTTTGTCTGAGTTTTGTATGTAGCACCAGTGAGCTTCGTAGTACAATCAGGCACTTCTGTTTGTTAACATAATGTGTGAGTAACTGCGCGTGTATGTACATGCATGTAAAAAGTCCAGTAGGCAATATTAACACAGTCACTAGTTTACTGTACGTAAGCACCAATATCCTCATAGACAAAGCTGATGTCAAATCAAGGAGACTAGCAGACAGACATTGACATCATCGGCACACAAGGTGACGTTACAGAAAGCCAAAATCTGTTTCACCTGTCCACACAACAGCACTGAAAATGGAGTTTTGGAAAATCTTCATGTTGGACAGAGTTTTCCAAAAGCTTTGTTTTGGTCAATGACCAAAACTGCTTTTGCATGTGTACGAAAGGCCAAAACCCGCAGATAAAAATCTCTGTTTTTAAAAATACCCAGCTACGTGTGGACATGGCCTGAGACTCTTGAAGTATCTTATCACTACAGAGGTCAGGGCCACTGGACAGTAATCATTCAGCTTGGATGAAGTGGATGACTTGGGCACAGAAATGATAAAGGACCTCTTAAAGCATTCCCATGAAGGGAAAACAGATCGTGTCTGGGAATTTAAAATAGTAGTAAGCACTGGTGATAGTGGGTCAATGTTGCTTTTCAGAACCTTGCTGCCATCCTGTCTTTCCCTCTTTAATTGGAAAAAGTCTAGTGGCCTGCACATGATCACAATCCCACTGAATACTTTGGGGATGAACAGGAGCACTGACCCCCAAGTCTCCACAGCCACACTATCTATTCTTCAGCACATATAGTGTTGCAAATATGCCAATGTATTTTAGAACATATGGTATCTAGAAAAATAAATGCTGTTAAAAAGGACCATTCTGCCTAAATATTTCTGCTTTTCAATCATCTCCTTTATTTGGAGATGGGTGGGAAACCATGTAGAAGAGAGAACCTCCTCCGTAAGACTTTATTACAGAGATATAGACTCAGTGATTGTCTTGATCTGCATAATTTCCAAATATACTACTTGGCTGCACATGTACAAAAAGTCCTCAAGACCACCTTACATTGACGTTCCAATCAGACCTGCTCGATAGATAGATTAAAAAAAATAAAGAGAAGATTAAATATACACTATGAGGTTTTAGTCATTAGAGACATTCTTTTACACATGGCAACCGATTGTATCTTATTTGTACTGTATGAATTTATAGGTATTTCCTGATTGGTATGGGTTTGTCCATTTTTTCTGTTGTTGTATAAAATGTATATATAAATGTATACATTTTGTACAGTAAAATTATTTACAAAAAAAAACATTTTTGTCAAACATTTACAAAAAGGTAAGTTCCTGTGATGCTGTGAATGTGTTGTTACTACTGTATAGAAAGCACTATGTACTAGAACAAGCACATTGATATGACTCTCTGGCTTGGTTATTACAGAAAAACACCTTGTGACCAATCAGATTTCACAATTCAACAGCATAAACATTTGTAAGGAGCAACCTTCCTGAAAAAATACAGATTTTCTCTAGTCATTGGCCTCTTTTTTTGTTTTTTTGTTTTTGGGCAGCCCCAGGTGTCCTCCCTGTGTCCCCCACCTCCCAAGTAAAATCAGCCATGGATGTTAATGTTGAAATGAATGTTGCCTTATCTTGCGCCTTATTGCTGAGCAGATGGAGGCACAGTCAGACCTTACTCAAATTCTGTAGTGACTCGTACACAGCAGGCATTGTTCGAGAAAATCGTGCTGAAGAGAGGCATTAAAGTAGGTCAGACCTGAATATTTAATGCTAATACTGACATCTTATTTATAATTACAATGCAGCACAGATTTAACATTTAATGATTTAGCATTAAACTGTATTATCAGTTGTTTGCCAGACTCTGAGGTTACCTTTTAGTGCTTTATGTCCAAACCGTAGGGTGCATAGAGGCAAATCTGTGTTCGATTTGTTCAGTGAACATGAACACTAGGAGATTTAGTGTTCTTAGATAACCAGACCTTACCTGAGCTTTCCGATAGAAATCATAACAGCAGGTGGGAAACCCTAGCTGAGTACAGATAAAGGTGGAGTGGGTTCTGTTATTATTAAGGCAAGGGAAGATGAAATCAAGCACGTATTAGCATAACCAAGTATCTGGCTAATCATTTGCTAGCAAAAGTACTCAAACGTGGACAATTAAAAAAATGCTGCTGAAACATATACGTACAAATGACTTCATTACCATAATGATAAATAAACAGTTGAATGAAATCAATGAAATGTTTTCAGACGTGTTTTCACTTAGTTTTGTGGCTGTTTTTTTGAGCAACTTGTTCTAGCTTGCGAATGTTATCTACTGTTTGTGGGATGCAATTTGCAAAGCTTCGTGACAGAGTCACTGTGGTGCTGCATAAAGAGCTGTAACATAAATCCACTATTTATATCTGTATCTCTATCTGTATCTATTTAGTGTTCCAGTGAAGATCGGAAACACTGAAACAGAAATGAGTCTGGAAAAACTGAAACAGAATTAGAAATGACAGCACACTTTGAATTCTGGCAGTAAAAGTTCCTTAAAATTAATCAGTATTATTGTTCTTATTTGTACCTGCCTGTGATGTATTTAAATGAATTTATTTGAGTCTATTTATTATTTGAATAAGCTGCAGTGCTTATTCAAATAATAAATAGACTCAAATAAATTTATTTGTATCTGACTGCATATGGGGGAAAAAAGTCTTGTTCCATGTCAACAACAAGGCATACTGTACCTCCTATTACTATCTACAGTATTTTTGGGTATGATGTGATGCCATCTGTTCATTCTGAATAATGTATTCAAATTTAAACGTATCACCGTACAAGTTCAAAGGTTTAGTTCAATTTTAGTTTTTATTTAAGTTTTTTTTTTGCTCTAAAGGGATAGTTCAGATTTTTTTAAGTCTGTCTTAAATTAAAATATCAAGATATTATACAGTAAGTACATTACATAGGTCTTGCCTGTTCTGCACCCTGCCTATGAAGTTTGTCACCTGGAACATAAGTGTATAATAAGAAATAGGGGGTCAAATTTCACAACCTTCATTCCATGCAAAAATGCATTCCAAAGTTCACCTGAGATGTGTATGAAGCTTCTGCAATCCAACTGAGCTAAAGTGTGTTGGTTTCTTTCAAAGTTAAGGTGTGTGATTGGTATGAACACCTTTCCTTCCCCAGAAGATTAAAAGATGGAAGATCTTTGATTGAACATTTGAAAGATACCAACTAGATTTAGTTCAGTTGGCCTGCAGAAGTTTCATATGAGTCTCAGCTGAACTTTCGATTTCATTTTTGCACAAAGTAAGGGTTGTAAGATTTGGCCCAGATTGCTTAGTTTACATGGTACTCATGTTCCAGGTAATAATTATCAGTATGCAGAGCAGGAAAACTTTTAACAAACAAAACCTATTGTAATGTATGTACATTCACCTCAATATTGATTTAGGACAGTCTTGAATTTCTTTTTTTAACAGGATGATTAGTACTGGAAAAACTCATTCCAATTAATAAGCAGTGCATTACAATAATTAGATGGTACCAAAAGTAATGGCAGTAGACAAAGGCTAACAAAATCTAAATTTTTTAACAAGCAGAACCACAGTCATAGAATTAATGTGGGAGAGTGCTCCAAGTACCAGGCGGTCTGTTATTTTCATTCAAGGTCGCAGAGATGTGAAGTCATGTGCTGTCAAGTTAGGCGTCCTGAACTAAAACCAGAATGTTGGGTTATTATTTTAGTTGGCATAACCTACCTACAGTATAATGTTTTATAACAACAAAGGATGGTTCTTGTTTTCCACAATATATAGCTTCATTTTAAGCCACATTGACTGATTAGGCAGGTTCTAAGAATGAATGAACGAATGAATATATGAATGAATGAATTAATGAATGAATGAATACTGTCATTGCATGGCTGCAATCTTTTATGTTAATCAGTGTGGGCTTTCTTTGTCTCATGAGTTTTAAATCCACACGTCTAGACCATTATGAAAAGCTTGTATTTTGTTTTTAGATTATTGTTAGATTATCAGTTCATGTAAATGAAACAGTCTATTTCAGTAAATGAAATATAATATTTAAATAAAAGAGAGTCACATTATTTTAGCTGTGATGGATGGGTGTACAGTAGACTTTAATGAAAAATAACCTGAGCTCTTCTGAGTAATGCTTATATTTGTTTTATGGAAATATTTAATGATCATTGCAGGTTTTAGAAGAGTTTATGATTTAAAAAGATGGAATTTTTTACATGTAATATTAATATCAGTCACCTGCACTGGGTCTTTAAGATGACCATCAATAATAACTTGTTCTGCAATTATATTATTTCTATTGAAACTCTAATATCTAAAGGCATATGAAAAGCAAGAATGTTCTTCTGCAACAATTCCTAGTACACTTCAACTGAACTGAGTGACAGACAATTTCTGTTCCCTTACAGTGCAAAATAAATGTCTGATTAAGGCAATTATTCACAGCCAGTGATTAGACTACTTCAGGATACCGACTTGCAATTAGAAAATAAAGAAGAAGAAAAAAACAGTTTTGAGAGATCTTCATAAAGCTAGTTTTGGTTGACAACAACCATAGTCTGTTCAGATGTCTCCTGTAGGCTTACATGTCAACATACCAGCTGTAGCCAAAATATGGTCGCACAGCTTGCTTGGCACATTTGAAACCTGCATTCTTGTTTTTTTGATTCAAAGAAATTAAAAATTAAAACCTACTTTTCTTTGAACAACATAAGTTACTGACAAAACAGACAGACGTTGCAGCATGTGACATGTTCACTCTTGTGCTAGATGACAGCTAATCCATCACTGGAGTATCTCGCTAATAAAATGAGACAAAGTGTAAAATTTACTTTTGTAATATTTGAAGAAAATGACCCATCATGTCGTTATCTGGTGTTTCTTAGAAATTGATGTGTTTGTAATGTAGCTTTAACACTTAGTTTGATAGTTTGACACCTCTCAGGCCCACAGAGACAACACAATGTGGAAGAGAAGGTTAGAGCGTGGTGTGTGTGTGTGTGTGTGTGAGTATATTTGCGAGTGTGAGTGTGTATGCCAGTCGAAACTGCTTTATTTATTTCCAGGAAACTGTGATCACACAGTTTTTATGAAGGCAGGCTGGGCTATGATTTAACTGCTCTGTCTGTAGAACTGTACAGTTTAGTGCAAGCAATACATATAAGGTGTCTTTAAAAAACAACAGGTTAGTCATATGAGAAAGATTTGTGAGTTGTGCTCATTGATGATGGTCTATTCTACAATGCCACTTAATTATGATGATAATTATACATATGTTGCATTCTAGCATTTTAATTATCTGTTTATTTGTTTATTTATTTATTTTATTTTTTATATTGAACCAGACATTTCAATATTCGCACTTCCAGTCTACAGTCCTTATATGTCAGTCATATAGTATAAATAGATTATGACACACAACTAGAATTTCTTTAATAGTCATATGTGAAAATGACAGTGTTACTATGTTAAGTAACACTGTTCGGAAATCGAAATATTTATAGCTACATGAGTTTATCTAGAAGGACAAAGCACTATAAAGTATATTAGTAAGGTGTTGGGCCAAAAGAAGACAGTAGCCCAGTTTCAACATGTTTGGTCAAGATTATATCTTTGGAAGTGTATAATGGGAGAATGTTATCTCCCAAAAGATATTTCCCAGGTTGCCAAGAGCACTATCTAGCACATTCATGTGAAATCGGCTATGGGGTTCGTATTAATTAGCAGTGACATTTATTTCCAAGGTAAATGTCTATGAAAGCAAAATACTACATTTTAAGGCATTTCCTTTTGAGGTGTAACTTCCTGTTTATATTTAATCATATGACAATATATGACTTGCATTTATATATACACTACCGTTCAAAAGTTTGGGGTCAAATTTCCTTGTTTTTGTTTAGTGATTTATTTTCTACATTCTACAACAATACTGGGGATTTCAAAACTATAAAATAACACATATG
>JAQMYJ010000007.1:7672315-7689672 GCA_030014305.1 Clarias laeviceps | reverse complement strand
ACAATGTAGAAAGAAATAAAAATCAGGAACCATCATGGAGTTAGAAAGTGACCCCAAACTTTTGAACGGTAGTGTATTAAAAAAACATTTTTTTTGTCCAAAAACATTAGAATTGGTGTTTACAAATTGCCGGTTGTGTGTGAGTGTGTGTGCTTGTGCCCTGCAATGGATTGACATCCCATCTGAATAGAGCCATGAGTCCTCTGGGATAGGCTCCAGGGCCTGTGTGTGCCCTGTGATGGATTGGCACCCTGTCCATGGTGTACTTGTGCCCAAAGTATCATGGCATAAGCAATGATAGTTTGGTCCCCATGACCTTGTACAGGAAAAAATGAATAAATTAATGAATAAACGTAATCTTTATCACATATCTTTTTCAATGCAATTCTTAAATTCTTACAAATCTACAAGACTGAGACTGAATATTCAAGTTTACAAGTTTTTTCATGTGCATTCCTAAACAAAGCTCAATCTAAAAGCACTGACACTGGACATTCATTCCATTAATGGTAAATAAATGTCTTATTATTGATTTCTTCCCCATCTCTGTTAGAATTTTATCTTATTATTATATAGACATTTGTGAATAAGTGTTCATTATATAAAATATCCAATATTAGAATGACCACATTTAAGGTATTTCATATAAACAAGGCTTTTTTTATAATATAATCAGAAAGATATTTTGCCGCTATACACACAGTCCTTTATGATCACAGTCCTAATACACATTGTTTTTCTTTGTTTATCTGTTTACATCTACAGAGGCGGCGTGACTCTCTGGGCTTTTTTGCACCAGAGTCGGTGCCCAAGCCAAGCTATGCTGTGCGCCGAAGATTCTCGGGGCCACTGCTGCTGCCTCCACTCTCCCGTCGCCACTCCATTCTGGACACCAAGAAGCTGCTGGACCTCGAGGCCCTGTACAAATCAGCTTTGGCAAACCTTGAGTCACAAGATCTGAATGTTATTAACAATGAACCCAGGTCAGTGATTGTCCATAGTTCTAGACATAGCTTTAACTTTAAATGGAGGTAAAGAGTGAATGCTGGCATGGTACAGTTTTATGATTATTATTTTTTTGTTTGTTTTTGATGGTTATGGCATATCTGATTGAGCCTTCTTAGGTTCTGAAAAAACAGAATGAAACTCTTAAAATAAGTAGGATAACTGATCAAGTCTGCAGATGAAACATATGTCTTTACCATAAATTAGATCTGAGTATGAAACATTGAACTGTAGCTAGAATTACTTGAAACTTCCAAGACATGACGTAGAGCAAAGGTTTCCATGGGGCACCTTTTACTATGAAACAGATTCCATGGACCTCATCAGTATCAAATAGTAATAATAATAGTAAGTGTATAGTAATTGATATTTTGGATATTAATTGAACATTTAGTCACACATTCAAATCTATATTATTTGCAGTCATTCTTGTTTTTACTTGTTTTTACCTCTTTTTGGAGTTTCACTTTGTTCTCTTAATGTCCACATTGATTTCCTCAGAGTTCTCCACTTTCCTTCACCTCCTGAGGTGGATTGACTCTGCTAAATTCGATGTGACTGTGTGTGTGTGTGTGTGTGTGTGTGTGTGTGTGTGTGTGTGTGTGTGTGTGTGTGTGCATGGTGCATGATGATGGACTGTATCCCATCCAGGGTGTACTCTCTGTTTGCACGTAGTGTTTTTGAGACGCAACGCTATTACCAAAGATGAAACAACGAATCAATGAGAAATCGAATGAATAAAAACACAGACACTGGTTATGCTTTAAAAACCCCTGAGGCACTGAAATCCACTTGCCCTATAACTTATCCACTTATGGAAACAAATTGCAGGTTGTAGTTTTCAAAATATAATGCTAGAACCAATATCGGTTTCCTGGAACTTACACTCAATAGACAGTTCTCTTCATACAATCTTTCTAAATGTAATTTTATAAACACATGAATTTGAATACAAGTCCAAATAGCAATATGTATAGGTATTCATTTCAGTACCAAGCTGAGTGCCAGAGGGTAGCTGTTGCCAATATTAGCCAAGAAGCAGTTGGGTCACATCCACCAACTGCTGCCGTCTCTCTCGTTGGCAGAAATGATGAGAAATCAGCTTCTTTATTGTGCTTTTTATGCATGCATTCATACATCACATTACTCAGCATGGCCGAAATTCGCTGACGCAAATCAGCCATGCCGGAGTCAAAGGCTAGTGGCTGTCTGAGATGTAGATACCAGATCAGAACACACATCAGGAAGCCTGAATGGCTTGTTTTGCAGCTGCTCTCAAAACTCTCTATCCGGGCCCCCTCCCACTCGACTGAATGATAATTGCTTGTCGGATCAAATGGCAGAGAGATTAAGTGGAAGAAAGGTCAGCAAGACAGTTTACAAGGTAGCTATGCATTTCAGATGCATTTCCTCCACTCACTCACGGTGTAGCTGTTCATGTTTAGTTTTTCCTATAGCAACAGCATCAATCCAGACACAGTGACCGAAATCACCAGGGTACAGTACATTCTCGCATCTTTATTTCATAGTATACAAATCCTAACATATGCTTTAAGAGACAAAGATCATCCTGTATATTTAATGCCTTTTTTAATTCTTAACTTTGTTTATCCTTTGTCATAATTTACTACAAAATAATACTTTTACTTAATTAATAATGATACTTTAACATTTATTTAGTTGTTTAGCGATTTTTGTTTATTATTGAATAATACACTCAGTAATTATTTTGCCTTATGTAGTTTTCACATATAGATATTATGTCTATTTTACTGAAATAAATTAAGTTTGTAAATATACTTATTTTATACTAAAATTTTTTCTATTTCATGGAATTTAACCTAAACATGCTAATTATTATTTCTATAATTATTTACCATTATTTATTTTTGTTTTATCATATTTTACTTGGGGTGGAAATTCTGCCCCTAATTTAAATATATTGAATCATCTTTGTAACCACTCATATATACTATTGATCCACTACTGAGGACAGAAGGGTGTATGTAGAGCCATTTAACAGAGTTTCAGGAAAGGAGAACCCTTTTGGGATCTAAGACTCCTTAATAATTCAGTGAGCATTTAAAGAACATTTAAAGAAGAACCAAAAACCTTAAACTTCCAAATAACCTTTAAAACCATTACAAAGATTATGGAAATACTTTACCACAACCACATTTCTTGATATAAAAGCAAAGGTGCTGGAAAAAGGTTCTTTAGACCTGGGATGTTATTTTTGTTGTTGTCGTTGTTGTTGTTGTTGTTTTGAGTTTTTTTATGACAAAATATGACTAAAGCATCAGGGACCAAATGCTTCTTCAAGCAGCCTAGAAAGGGTTGACAAACATTCTAGATTACACTTTTTCCCCCCAGGAGTATTAAGACGTATATTTTAACTCTACAATGTAATGTTTGTCAAAATGACAATTGTGACCTACGTTCTTAGGGATAAGGGTGGTTTGAATTATTTATACATCCATAAATCTATTCGCTTTCTTTTGTTTCCTTGTTTCTAGTTGTTTATCTGACATTAGTTTTATTGACACCCCATCCAGGGTTTATTTCACCCAAGGATAAGCTGTGTAGAGAATGAATGAGTCAGTGAGTGAGTGAGTGAGTATTTTTTATTTTGCTTCTAGCCATCTAAGGCTCTTAGGATCAGCTTTGTGAACAAAATGCCGTATGTAACTACACTCGTTTTGCCCTTGTGCCTTGTAAATGCTTCTTTAGGGTATTTATTCAATGGTTCAAAAAATCTCCCTCCCCCCCAAAAAAAAGGACCTCTGACAATGAATGATTCCACTTAGATACAGAAGACAGTGTTTAAGCGACAGTATGTAGGGCTCTACATCTAATTTTAAGAGCTATAGAACTGAACATTTTATAAGGATTTGAGTTAATGTAGTGTTCATTACCACAGTTGATCATAGGCTATTATACTGTACTTCACCTGTCTGTGTTGCACTTAACTTTTTTTCCCCTCACTCTGCTTTGCTTCTAATGCATGTCAGTGATGCACTGCATACACACCGCAGTGAGAGCTGGTTGTTGTTTTTGTTTAACCACACACACACACACACACACACAGATGGAGTTGGGGGTTAGTGCGCGCGCTGATGTAATGCAGGCTGGGCGTGAGTTTGATCAGACTGATTCAGTTCCTGCACTTCTCCTGCAGACCAGAGGACTCACTTCAGCTCTAAAGCAGAACAGCAGCAGTGTGGACTGAGTCAGTTTGCTGACTGAGACATTAGATGTGTATGTTATACAGTGTTAGGCGCAGTCTGTGTTTGTTTGAAGATCAGCTCGACTTTAGTTTTGGACAACTTTTCTTCGCGCCTTTCAGCACCAGCCGCGTGTGAACAGCTCCGTGCCTGGCGATCATCTATTTAACTTCATCCAAAACACATCCTAGATTTAGCCGGTGTGTGTGTGTGTGTGTGTGTAGCTCAGTGCGGAGAGCATGGAGTGCGCGGCGCTGACTCGCGAAGGCGCCGGTTTCGCCAAACCACCCAAACATTTGTGGAGACAACCGCGGACTCACATCCGCATCAAACAGCGCTACCACTCAGACACCGAGCGCTACCTGGGTCGGAACAAAACTGTGGAGAACCACCGACCCGGACTCAAAAAGCCGCGCATGTCCTGGCCGTCATCTCTGCACAAACGGTAAAATTATTCTTCACTGTCCAGTGCTTGCAGTCTTGAAAGAATTACGGCGCACAAACTTCTGTCCTTCTGTCCTTTAGTCCTTTAGTAAGGACAGAAATCCACCTGCTATATTAGACGAGCTATTGCACTGTTCCATCATTGCATCAATTTGCCCAAGAGCTTTGCACTTCTCTTTTCACTATGATTCCCCCAAGCCTGAATAACAACATGTTGATCTAACACTTGTTTGGTTATAAATGTCCTAAATGTTTCCTTGTTGCTCTTATATTATTACACCATCAGGATTCATTGATTTGCATGATTGATAATTTTGTTAGCCTGATTTCAAAATATCCCTCATAAACCCTATGCAGTTACAAACATATCCTTTACTGCAAATTATATCTAAAATACTATTAATTCAGCTATGCAAACATTATTATTATTATTATATCTAGCATAGGTTTAAAGTTATGAAGACTACACTTCACCATAAAACACAGCAATGCACACAGCATCATATGCCATGTTGATAAAATATTTAAATAGCATCATTACGTTTATTATTATTACTCTGCATTGCCCATATCTTCACTTTATACCACATACAGTTTTTAAATAGCTTTTATATACCTTTTTATAGTCGTATGAAGCTACATGTTTTACTGCATGTCATAATGTGTATAGTTGTGTACAGTCCATAAAATTTTATATGATTTGATTTAAAAACATATATTCTAAGTGTTCAAAAACTGTGTACCCTTGAAGGTACAGTACCTCCTGAGCAACAAGGGAAAGTAATATTAACTGTACAACCCTTTTGTTCCAGAGAGTGTAAATCCTCCTGGACACAAACATCGGGACTGATAATTCAACACTAGGGATTTGGTGGTGATCATAACAGAGTGAGACAATATTTGAACATTACAAGACAATAGCGGAAAGGAGAGCGAGCATAATAGAAGCGTGTGCCAACCATAGCCATTTAGCTTTGCCAGACAGTGCTTCTATTAATTCGATTGTGGCTCACAGATAATTATTTTTCTCTTTGGTAACACTTGTACAACGTAAAGCCAAATTTCACTTACTTTTTCCCATGAAATATTTTAGTGCATCTGCGCACCATTTAAATACAGGTTATGCAAATTGTCTTCTTTTTTTTTTTGTTGCAAGTATGTGATGAAACCTGCCAGTGCCGTTTGTTTGGCATTGAGTTTTGAATAGCATTGAATCACAGAGTGCCAGAGGTAGGTGTATGAACATGACTCACATTGCTCTGTCTTCATTTATTTATGTACTTTTTTTTTATATATACAGTATATATATATTAATGCTGAATTCCTATAGGCCCATGACATTTATATCCCCCACACAAGATGACTCAGTTCACATGGACAAGGTGTGGGAAACAATTTGAGGTCACTCAACATATGTATAATGCATCATCAGCTAGCTCACTTTAGTCGCACTAATATACAATATACAATATTGGTGCGAGTTAATATTTTGGGGTGGCTGTATGTTATTAGGCAGATAGTTGTTCTAAGTGAACAGTTTGCTAATTTAATTGTACTATATTTTCCATTCTTTTGTTTGAATGCACTGTTCTGTTGGAACTCAACGATCCTTGGAATTAGCACTGCATTAGAGTTTTTCAACCTCTCCCCATGTTTCTCCTGACATGTTGGGCAACACAGATCTTTTCAGATCACGCACTATAGAAACAAGAGCCCCCCCGGTTCCCTGCTGTCATCTATCCTATAACATATTGAGCAGTAACGCCACATGGGGTCCTCGCTTGAGGCTACACTTTCCGGACAGGCAGGTTTATACGAGTCTCCTGCTATTCCAGAGCCCTCTCCTCGTCTTAAAGCTTGCATTTGTCCACTTCACTAAACTCTCACTGCATTATATTTCGAAGATCAGGTACAGGTGGTGTGGATGTGAAGCCCATCTGTTTTCTATGAATAGTTACAGAAAATACAGTCATACATAGACACTATTTATAGTTGCATCATGTTTATTGGAGATTATATAATTTCATAAAAATAGTTATATTATAATTTCATGAAACATCATTTTAGAATGAAAATATTGTTCTGTTTATGCAGAAAGCATGCCTGTGGGCTGTTATTCTAAGCAATAAATAAAGAAAGACTAATAGCTTTTATTAAATCAAGATGTGGAAACAACAGATAAATAAATTAAACAATATGAGATCTTTGTAAAAAATTATGCCATTTTTCAGCATTACCCCACATTAAGTGACATTATTTAAAAATTATGCTAAGGATGATGGAATAAAAAAGGGCATAATATAATGTATATATGACTAAAAGACAACCACAAAAGGAAATTGCAGAAGTCTTATGCTTTTGCTTTGCCAAGTGCAGGGAAATTGGATTTGAAAGCAAGTGGTGACTATGGTGAATAAATTATTTAGGGAATTTATCAAAATAAAAAATTAAATTTGAATTCCTGCAATAGTATAAATAAGCTCAAGACAGATAGTTAGATAGATAGATAGATAGATAGTCTCTTAGCCCTTCATAGAGAACAAAGCCAAAACAATACAAATGGCATCAATCTCCAATTTCCTATTAACTCCTCTGTATGTGTTTCTTATCTGTGCTAAGAGAATGAAAGAAGTCATAAAACATGTGATTTAATATGGACATTATATTAATATTTTATTAGGAGGACAACATCAGTTAGTGTAATATAATCTACTTTCTAATGTGATCACCTAAAAAAACACATAAAGCTAGGTTCTGTTAGGACATCTTGATTCCATAAAGATGTCCTGATATTTATTGTTCTGTACTAAATCTGATGGCAAATCAATTTATAACAAACATCTTGTCATATACTGTAATTAATTGACATCCTGTCCAGGGTGTACCCCGCCTCGTGCCTTAAATCTCCTGGGATAGGCTCCAGGTCCCCTGCAACCCTGTATACAGGATAAAGTGGTACAGACAATGAGTGAGTGAGTGACTGAGTGAGCTTGCCATATATGTACAAGAAAAGTCAAGACACTTAAGAATGAGATCTGAAGTTTGAAAATCAAAATCGATATTAATATCATCGTGCAATGTAGGTAATACACTTAAATGTCAAAAAGTAATTAGAGAATGTGATTCAACCTGCAAAGTGAGTAATGGGTGCATTAGTGTACAAGACGAGTTTAGCCGAGGATGTGCATGAGGAGCCTTGTGCATGTGTACTCCAAACTTAGAATGGATAGGATTGTGCCTTTTTTACATTTCAAACTAAGATGTAAAGCTGTTCTTTTCAGCTTGAGCGTGCTGTTAGGATTTTCTGACACGTTTCCTAGACTGTGAAATTTCCCAGACTTTTCTTTCTTTCTTCATCCTCTGTTAGTGTATTCTTAGATTCCCCATAGATGGTGTTAAACCCTTCCAAGCACTTCCTCATTCCTTATATGGCAGTACTTCCTATAGCCAGTGTCCGGACGCATGTCTATGAAATGTTTTCTCCCTTTGTTCTCCCTGGAACATGTTAATTACCTTTATATGTTTGAGGGATCAGATGTATGTGATACAAATGTATGTTTGGCTGATAACTTAAATACTGTCTATCCTGTAAATAAAACACAGAGATTATTCAGACAATGCCATGCTGTGTGTATGTGTCAAATTCAAATTTAAAATTTATTTGCCACATACACAGTCATACACAGTATGATATGCAGTGAAATGCTAAGTGACTGCCCGTGACATTAAAAAAGATTATTTATAGGAAATAAATATGGAATGAAATAAGAAATTAAATATAGAAAAACTTTAGCTAAGGAAAATATAGCTATAGAAGGTAAAACAAAACATAAAATATAAGAAAAACCTAATTGTACAAATACAAAATATAAAATAAAGAAAAACCTAGCTGTACAAATACGGGGAAAAAAAAATTCTGTACAAATATAGAAAACTTTAGTGTGGAGATGAACTGGGATTTAAATAGAAATGTCCGGGGAGTGTGCAAATATGCATGAATGTGCGTGTGTTTGTGTCTGTCTGTCTGTGTGTGTCTCTCTACCGGTTAGTGTGCTGAAGTCGGTTGGTAAGCGTATTGAGGCAGAGCAAACACATCATCCGGTTTTTCATCATTTTCCTCACTGAGTCCTGTTCAGCTTTTTTTTTAACTTAACACATACTCTTAGTAAAACATTTCTTGGCATCATGGCAAGCTGAATTTCTTTTTCTAAAAAGAGAAAATAAAAAGGAGGATAATGAGAAAATACTCCGTTTATAGGGGACCAAACAGAAACTAACTTGTTTTGTGGATGTTCCAGAACGTTGAAGATTTTGAAGAACGTTGTTCGTTTTTGATCATCTGTGATTACATTCTCATCCTAGCACATCTTCAAGGGTTTTGATTCCTTACATTTTTACATCATGTAAAATAAAAAGATGAGCTAGTGTTCACATAGCTGAAGCAGATTCATCTTCTATTCTGAAATTCAGCATGTTGTGATGTCATGCTCTGGTTTCTACACAACGGCAGTAAATAAGGGCCAATGTGAATGAAGGAAGATGGCATTTATAAAGATTACTTAAGCTTGCTGAGAGGGAATGGCTTGCTTGTGGAGCCTAGTTTAACCTTTATTAATGGTTAAAACATAAATTTTGGTGCTGTCTCTTTTTTTTTGTTGTTGCTTCTAATAAATTTCATACTGTTTTTTAAAAAACCTTTAGCCAACACCTTTAACTACTGCATATTAATTCTAGTAGACGTGGTCCTTAATTAAAAAGTTTATATAACACCCTGTCAAACGAGTTTCATTTTTAAATGAGCCGTTTAATAGATCTTCGTGAATTGCTTAAGAAGGATTTTATTCCTCTTCCAGTTTAATTATGCTTCCCATGATTTAAATCAAAGACCTTCATGTGCTTAATATAATCAACTCCTCCTTTACACAATTGCAACTTTGAGGCAATTCACAAAGCGCTAATTTATTATATAGTTTCCATCTTACAGTATATTCCATGTGTCAGTTTGAATATTAATGTAAAAAATTCTGTATTATTAGTGCAGTGTATTTCAGTTGTCAGTACAGTAAGTCCCCAAACATTTGAGTTACTTATTTTTCGCAGAAATGAATGGACCGCGGTTCTATGAACATTCATACTGTAGTAGCTCAAGTGTATTGTACAAAAATAGACACCGCAGTGCACCAGATACCAATATTTACAATTATATACGTTATTCTCTTCGTGTGTGAGTGATTGTGTAAAATGTCTTAAGTCCGGTATATTGTATGTGTGCGTGTGGAGAGAAATGACTCACCAATTTCAATGAATCAGTCTGGGAGCACGATGATAGAAAATGGCTGTCCTGTAAAGCTTTCCCAATGGTGAATTATTCTAATTTCGGAAAATCCTCAACGGGAGAGAGTTCACAGTCCAATACAGCTCTGAGACAAAATGGTGTCCATTTGTGTCAAAGGTGTATAACTCCCCTATCTCACCTACGCAGTTTGAATCGTGGTGAGATGAGGTGTTAGGCACTGTGAGTAACCACCTGATGTTCCACAAGGTTCTGCAAGCTTCCGTGAGGACCGCCAAAAAAATTAAATATGCAATTACTACCCGCAGTGAATTGTGAAAAACTGTACTTACAGCCACCGCTCGAAACTGCAATCCCTCTGCATAGGTGAGATAGGGGTATAAAACTCACTTTGTTGGACTTACAGACAAATTCAACTTACAAACGTGCTCCTGGAACGGAACTCATTCGTAGGTCAGGGACTGTATATGTAAAGAAAATATTTCATAATACATATCCCATATTCATAAATGTACTGAGCTCACACACATCAAATAGTCTTTTGTTTGTCTGTGCAAAACATTCAACAGACTGAGAGAACATTTTGCTCTGTAAACAAGCACACTCATTTTTAAAGCCCATTTGCCTTCTATTCATTTTCCACCCTGCTTTACTGAATTATTTTCTTGATTTTGGTTGAATTGAGTCTTCTCCACAGCTTTTTAAAATGTCATAAACAAATACCAACCTCAGCTATACTCACTGGTCAATTTAATAAGAACATACTGTATGTACACATGTGCCAGCAACTTGCATGAAGCATGAAGTCATGCTAATATAAATTAGGTTGAAAACCGGGACATGTGATGAACTTTCTCATGACTGAAGCTGTAAACATGATTGACATTTACATACACACTGCACAGCACAGTGACGAGCTACAGTAAAACATTTAAACGGTGTAAACGTTTTAAAGAAGGCCGTACATCAGTGAATGATAATCCCGGATGAGGTGGCCCAGAGCCCACTGCAGTCATGCCTGTTAACTTTCGGCGAGTGGAACACCTGATTCTAGAAAATCAACAGATAACTTGTCACCACTTTTAGGAACTTGGCTGGGACATTATAGGAACTTGGATTATCCTTGATGGTATCCAAGCACTAGTGAAAGGCTGGGATAAGTGCATCATCTACCGCCACATTCAAAGTTACTGACATCACGTTTGTCCCTGTGAGGATTGATGAAAACATTAACTAAAGCTCTTCACCTGTATTTGCATGATTTTATGCATTACACCGCTGCGCTTCTATCTGATTGGCTGATTGAATAATTGCATGAATGAGCATCTGTACATGTTTACCTATTAAGTGAACGGTGAGTGTACTGTTAAAATTGATGTTAAAATGATATATACAGCCTTATTAAAGCACAGTATTCTATTATTTTTAATGTACGTATTTTTAACTTGTGTTGTACTGTACTTTTTTGTTCTTCACGGTCATAAAGATGACATGAATCACAGACATCCTTCTTTCCATAAAAGTATTTTCTCACCCTGAAGTAGAACCATAACAGAATAAGCAAAGGCACTTTGTTGTAAATCAGAAAGATACAATATTGTGCTGGCTACTCGCAGACAGATAATACAGAAGAATAATCGTTTTCAGCAATGTATCTGGTTTCTACTGATATATGCTGCAATGAAGATAATCATCTGAACATTTGTACCACATCCCCATCCTCCACTAGAGAAAAACACTTCCTCTTCCTCTGCTGCATCAGCTAACATGCCAGCCGCTGCCCTGTATTTGAAAAGATATTTCTCGTCTATTTTCTTGTAAGGAGTCTTTGATACATGGCCAAGACTGGAATGGCAAAACTGATGACGTAGTCATCCATTACTGCTCTGTTTGATAGCTGATCAAGTTTATTTAAATGAGCCAGCTGTATCCTGCCATCCGAAGACCAGCTTGCCTCTTTCATTCTTTTTTGCCAAATACATACATCTGTTATCTCCTGTTATCTTTTTATAAATGTAATTATTTGTCAAAAGCTATATACAGTATAATGAATTGAGTTGGAACCTGTGATGACATTGACTGAATGTCTTAAGACGCACGGCATTTTTCACAATTTGTTCACACAAATGGGTAAATAAGAGTTACCCAGCTCATATCAGATAAGCAACTAGTTGTATTGTGGGTTGTTTCTGTGTAGACTACTTTGAGCTCTGATGTTTTTCTTGTTGTAGTCTTTTCAATATGTGAAAAGCTTGTTATTGCTTGACATTGGGAAGGTACCACCAAATTCTGCAAGTGCATTTCATGTATTTTATTGCAGGCACATGAGAAGTGCTTATGGGCCACGCACTGAAACAAAAGAATTTTATGTTTAATTCATTAATAACGAGGGACGTTCAAGTCAAACCGGGACTTGTGATGAACTATCTCCTAAATGAAGGAGGAAAAAAAAGCGATTGACATTAACAGACTTATGTACGCAAATGAGACTCTTAGCCGCGGAAAAAAACATCTGAATGGTGCAAACCTTTAAAGAAAGCCCTAGGTCGGTGAATGACAATCTTGGCTCGGAGACCTCTGCAGTCATTTCCGTGAACATTCAGTGAGTGAAACACTTGATTCTTGAAAGCAGATTATTCCCACAAGTCCTGACCTTTCTCCAAGTCATCAAGCCATTTACACATGTTTGGCAGTTTCAGACGAGAAGCATGATGATCATGGTAATTATGGTGGTTAGATCATAGCTTTGGGATACTAAGAAAACTTTCTACCTTGATGGGTTTCCAAGCACTAGTGATACGCTGCGATTAGTGCATTAGTGTAGCAGGGGATTAAATAGAGAAATAAATGTAGTTTTTACTCTCATTAATGTCTTCTGTTATTCTGCACAATGAAAAAGTCCCGGTTTGACTTGAATGTACATTTGCAACTTTAATTTACTGAAAATAGACATGATATCAGTATTTAAATGGGGTTATTTGTCATAATTTACATGAGCAAAAAACAAACTAGTGACAGTACAGAATGCATTTCCTTAAGGAGATCCACCCCAGTGACAACCAATATATAAACGTTTATTAAAGCGTAACAGCTGTAGTCCTATTGAACACTAACCTGTAGAACCCTAAAAAAGGTTTCCAATCTTTTATTAATAAGCTTCCAGGAATAGAACCACAGCCAATAATTTTTCTTTTTATTGATCATCAAATTGCCTCCTAAAAGCATTTCTTTTTTATGATGATTTATAAGCTAGCATTATACTTATTTCCTGATGACTAATATGACTACTGTGAATTATTAATATTTTTATCTTATATATAATTAATAATGTAAGTAACACCAGTAGTAGTCATAGTTTTAAAAGTAATCATAGTAGTACTCGTTAAAGTAGTACTAGGCACATGTTTTGTATCTAAAATGTAATATCTATTAATAGCTTGGCAACTAAGCCATAGGGTTAAGCAATGCTTTATTTCACATATATGGCATAATAAAAACAAAATTCAAGAAATTCAATAACCGTGCTTGAAGAATCTTTCAGGAAGGTTTCACCAGCTCACTCTCACTATGGAGATGCCATTTTATGGAACAGGAAAGAAGTAAATGAATAGGGAGGGATAAGAGAAAATCATGCCTAATACTGGCTAATGCTGGATCTGCTTACATCTCTGACCTTGATGTGTTTAGTATCAGTGACACATTACACCAAAACACACGAATTAAGAAAAGCTCATATACTGTAATATGGAATTTAGAAAAAGCCAGCTTTAGCAAATAAACCTTAGGAGATGATCATAGAATTAGAGGCAAGATCATACATTCGGAAACAGATGAGTTTTTCATGAGGCAGCTGCACTCATGATTTACCGCATTCGCAATGTTTAAACACTCGTCGTTCAAAACCAAAGAACGTTAATCTGTGTCAAAGATCAGAGCTTCTGGGTAAATTGTAATTTGATTGCCCAGCTTGTGGGCAGGATGTTAACTTTTAGCTCAGGCATGTGGGGGAGGGGGGATGATTCACCTCATTTGCGCTCATTACACCTGTGACTATCATTTGCATGTGTCTCTTCGCAAGCGCTGCTGATGATGATGATGTGGCATTGACTTGTCAGTGACTTGGGTCGAAAATACATGAACCCAAATGTACCCAAGTACCACTGATGAAAATGATGTGTGATTGCAAATACAGGCATGTTTGAAAGTGTTTTTGTGTACATATAAAATAAAACTCATCTGATCGTAGCAGTTTTTAGTATTAGGCAAATACAACCTCAGATTAAACATACAGTATGACTTTTTTTTTTTTTGCACCGTGCCATTATTAATTTAACAAAAAAGGGAAAAATGCAGTCAATCCTAAATACACCCAAGATTTAATACCTTGTACATCCACCTTTAGCATCAGTAACCTGAAATAATTGTTTCCTCTGTGACTCTATAAGTGTCTCACATTGTTTTGGAGGATTTTTGGCCCATTCGTCTTTACAACATTGCTTCAGTTCATTGAGGTTAATTTTGACCATTCGCTTATGCACAGCTCTCTTAATAGCATTCACAGCATTTCAACTGGGTTGAGGTCTGGACTTTGACCAGGCCAGTCCAAAACCTTGATTCTTTTATTTTTCAGCCATTTTGATGTAGATTTACTGGTGTGCTTTGGATCATTGTCCTGTTGCACGACCTGTTGCATGAATTTCGACCAGGCTTTAGCTGTCAGACAGATGGCCTCACATTTGCCTCTAGAAAACTCTAGTATACAGAGGCACTCATGGTTGACTTATTGACAGGTCCTGTGGCTGCAAACCAAGCCCAAATCATCGTCCCTCCACTGCGGTGATTGACAGTGGGTATCTGACGTTTCTGTTGAAATGCTGTTTGGTTTTTCCCAAACATTGGTCTGGGCATTAAGGCCGAACAACTCCACTTGGGTCTCATCTGTCTGAAGGACATTATTCCAGAAGCATTGTGCTTTGTTCAGATGCAGTTTTGTAAACCACAGTTGTGCTTCCATGTTCCTTTTAGAGGTTTCTCCTGGCAACCCTTCCAAACAAACTTCTTCTAATTGTGCTTTCATGAACGTTATCATTTAATGTGGTCAGTTGTCAAATGTGTAATATGGTCAAATGGTTTTATAACCCTTTCCAAATTGATGTGCAGCAACAATCGTTTCTCCAAGACATTGCATATGTCTTTTCCTTTTGGCATTCACACACACCCGAATGCGCCAGACAGGCAAACTGCCAAAACTTCTGCTTTTATAGAGGTCTGCACATCTGATGATGATTAGTTCATAAAGAGCAGATGATAAGCAAAACCTGGCTGCACCTTACCTTCTTTAATCTTGTGGGCGCAGTAATGGGTACTTAGTATTGCCTGATTGATCTGATGATATTTATTGTGTTTTTTACAAAAAAAAACACAACTGAATTAAAATAAAGCGTACTAACTTTTGAACATGACTGTAGGTTGATAATTGGTTCATAATTTGAAATAATTTTTGACTTAAATATTTTGACAAAAACTTTGTCAGCACCAAATTATTTGAAGTGAATGCAGAAACCAGATTATTTTATGCTATATTGTTTACAGCAGTAATGACGGTAGCTATAAGTAGTATTTGTGTTTATTTCTCTCTTCTGTAGTGTTTGAGAGCAGTTGGCTGACAAATGACTCTTTAACAAGAACTAAACTTTTCAAAACATTCTCAGAGGCTTCCTGTCGGACACATCAATAATCTATTATTTTATAACATTCATTACTTATGCATCTGTCTAAAGTAGGACTAAATATGATTGCACTGAAATTCATTCCCTCTATGAAGAATAAACAGCAATGATATCAAGTATATTGGATTGTATGAGACAATGTTGAATATTTATGACATTTTTAACATGATTGCTCCCTGATAAGCAATTTCCTATTCTAATGTCATGAGTATGCTTTAGATCTGCAAATTTCAGTTATTAGGTTATAAGGGTTATATAAAAGTTAAACCGTTGTAAATACATCTTGTATCCTGTTCTGCTGTACTTTTTTATCCATTTAATTTGGTGGATAACACAGCAGTTACTGCAGTACAAGCCTGACTACACGGTGCAGACAGGAATGCTAAAAGCAATCTGTGAGTCTCCGGAAGCAGGCAGTGTTAATGAGTTAACATCATACCTGACATTCCTGTTCAGGAAAGGAAAAGCCTTGGAGGCTTATATAAAGCACCACTTAGTGGCAATACAAATTTAAATTGCCGTTATTTCTCACTTTGATAGTGGAACTGTTAGCTAGCGGCGAGTTTGAATTTTACAAATGTAAATGAGTTTGAAGTTCCCATGATAGGTTGTTCCGCTGCTGGAAATATTCACCATTATGTTTGCTCAGTAGGTCTGATACACCTGGGTCATTATATTGTTAACAAAATTATGTTTTATTTTCTCACAGATGTTATGAGATCGAGCAGATTGCTTAGGCTGGAAATATAATATGCACATTTTAAAAGGTTTCCCCTTAGAAGTTCTCCAAAAGTTTTATATAAAAAAAAGTTTCACATTAAATACCAAATATTACAAACTAATTTGACCTCCCACCTACAAGGAGCTTTCAAGTCAAACCGGGACTTCTGATTGCGCAGAATAACAGAAAACAGATTATATTTATTTCTTTATATAATCTCTAGTGCTTGGATACATCAACGCCATTTACATAATTTTCTTCATTTTGTTCCTTTTTACAAGGTTAGGAAATGGACATTCATATTTAATCATCAACTAAACAATATAACTGTTCTAGATTAAATTAGTTTAGTTCTCATTTCTATGCCCTTCCTCGTGTGTTTTAAATTATTAATTTTAGGTTTTTTTTGTAATATATAATGTATTATAATGTATTTTTCATTGTAATGTACAGTGTTGGGTGTAACACGGTACAAAGTAAAGCACTAGAGTACTTGGATTACTTTTTTGATGTAACGAGTAATCTAACGCGTTAGGGCCACCGTTTAAGTACTCAGTTTTTCAGGGTTTTAAAAAAAAAAATGAATCCGTTATTCAGACAATTTATGTAATCCGTGAGCAAGACAGCAGTCATTCCCAATCCGTTAGTGTGTGTGTGTCTGTGTGTGTGTGTGTGTGTGAAAGTCGTCCTACAAGCCCCGCCCCCGATAACCCGACCCCCTCTGTTATTACTGCTGTTATACCTCTATCTCACCTATGCGTTTTGACTATGCAAAGACCGACGCGCGAAAAGATGGAAACCTAATCACAGTGCCACAACTCACGAATCGGCGAGTCATGATGAACCATACTTACGGCCACCACCCGAAACCGCGTAGGTGAGATAGGGGTATTAGTAGTTAACAGATTATGGGCCAAACTTCGCTGAGTGATGATGGTAGA
>JAQMYJ010000007.1:7641689-7672309 GCA_030014305.1 Clarias laeviceps | reverse complement strand
AATGTAACTGATTACTTTTTAAAGACAGTAATTTCGTAATGTAATTAGTTACTTTAAAAAGTAACGTCCCCCAACACTGTAATGTATCATGTATTTTATCTTTAAAATATAGACAAATAATATCCTGTATTTTATCTTAAATATAGACAAATAATATCCGTTTGCTTTTGAGTTCAGAAAAAGTCTTTTCTCGAAAGCAACTCCTGTAAAAATGTATAGAGAGATTGTCTTTCTGTGCTGACCTAAACCGAAACCGAAACCCCAAACAGTAATTCGCATGATACCCAACTTACTGGTACACATTAAGGAGTGTATCCGTGTTCACAGTGTTCAGTTATTAATTTGTGTACTCCCATTAAATAACCCAGATGGATCTTCACACAGAATACAGTCTGATCTAAGAACACAAAAGTAAGCCCTTATCTATATCATTTCTGGAATAAAGAATGGATTTTTCAGTATTTTAATATCATGTCTAACACTGTCATTGAAGTCAAGAACATAATGCTTTACTTGTAATAGAGACCTGTTTTGTCTGTTCCACCTGTCATAACTGCTAGAGGCAATGAGAGTCATATGCATGCGTGTTTGCATGTTTGTGTGTGTATAAGAATGGCAATTCCTTCCACGGAGTTAAGGAGTGACTGTACAGCATGGGATCTGATATAAAATTCAGTTCTGTTGAACAGTATGGCACTCCCCCACCATCTCCATATCCATCTGTGACCTGCAGGCCTGTGAATGTACAGTATGCTGAGTGATTCTAGAGAAGTTTCAATTATACTAACATGCACGGAAGTGTTCTAACGTGCACAAAGAGTTGAGTTTCCCTATCAGGCGTTGGCTCGGTTAGCCCACTCCCTTGACACTTCTGCTCTCTCTCTCTTCACTACACGTCACCATCTATCCAACCAGTGGATCTGTGGCTAATGCAACCCTGCAAAAACTACCATATATAATACCTCCAGGATAATGCCCCTTCTCCAGGGGCTAAACAGGATTCAGAAGCTAGAAAGGACCATGTAGCATTCTGAAGTCATGCACAGCTTGTCAACATATAATTTGGTTGTTCCTAACATTTCAGATCCCAACAAGCGTGCCGCTCTATTCCAGGAAGTTTTAAGGTATCCATCTGTGGCTAAACCAAAGAGACACACCCATGTCTCGGTTACAGGGGCACAAGTTCCAACTCGCTAAAGATGCAAGCATTTTCTTCTGAAATGGGTCCGTGTGGGTGTCGTGTGATAACTGATATACAGTAGATAGTCACCATGGACACCTGCCTAGTAGTGTTTTGGGCAGTGTGGTGCCACTGGAGGCACTTTAAATCGCAGTGTGAGAGCAGAACACATCAACCAGCTCGAAAGCAAAGCATTTAATCCTAAGGAAGAAGTACAAAAGAGTAGGAACTCTTTTTTTTATGCATTTTAGTCCCTACGCCACATGAAAGGAAATCACAATTAATTAAAGAACTATTTAAATCTTTAGAATTATTTTTAATTGGTAATGATCAAATCCTAACTGTACTTTATTCCTTGCTTGGAGAATAAAGTCTGTAGCTGTAGCATGCATCTAAATAGTTCTTTACTTTTCTATGAAAAAGTAAGTTATGAGAGTAAAAATCTCCCCTGATACACTAATGCACATATACCAGTGTTTCATTAGTGCTTGGATACCATCAAGGTGGAAAGATTTCTCAGTACACCATGATCAGACTGCCTGCTTCATGTCTGAAACGTCTTCACGTCTTTAATAAACCATGTGGAAATGGCTTGGAGCTAGGTCAGGATTGTATGAAGGATTTGCCATTAACTCCCAGCCGAGTTTCTGTAATGTTCTGTAAAGTGGTGTTTGTGAATGATTATGTGTGCAGTTCCCACACATACTGTAGATGCATCTCTTCTGCGAGTTGACGACAAGTTATCTATTGATTTTCTAGGATCGGGCATTCCATTTGCAAAATGTTAATGGGAATGTTTACAGCAGACTCTGAGCCACTTCTGCCAGGCCTTCTTTAGAACGCTTTCACCATTCTAAAGAATCTCATCACCGTTCTGTGCTTGAAGTCTTCTATGAATATCAATTGGTTTTCTGCCTTTATTCATGAGAAATGTCATCACAAGTCCTGGTTTGCCTTGATTTAATATGCTTGCTTAAGATGTTTTTATTTTATTTTTTTTAAGCTAACTGTCTTAACATTTCTGCTTCTAAAATAATAATTATAATTATATCATAAGAATAATTCCTGATATTATTATCATAATGTGAAAGTAAAATCAAATCATAAATGTTATATAGAAAATTAGATATACGATTTTAATAGAGTCCAATACTTGAGGCTGAAATTATTTTTTATCTTAATCATAAATACGTTGTATTGTATTGTATTGAGATACAGATGCTTGGATAGCTGGCAAAATATTCATGTTGGACAAGGGTAACTTTTACTAAGCATCTTTATTCAAAGACTTTATTCATCTTTCCTTGTGTGTGTCTTCCAAGGTGTTGTTGTTGTTGTTGTTGTTGTTTCTTCACTGTGATGAGTGATGTGTCATTTGTCCCCCCGGCACTGTTTGACTTCAGTCAACATGATGTTCTTGAGAGATACTGACATGCTGTTTGTTAAATCATGGCTTGAGAGGAATTGATTGCAGAGTTCGCTCTCAGCGGCAAATTTGTCATGGCACAGATTTCGGTCTGCCTTATTCCTCTCCCCCTAGCTACAGGGAAGAGACGTGACCGGTTTAGAGTTACGCAAGTGTTCTTGAATTCATTATATTGTATGTGATTTAGCCTTAATCACACACAAGAGGGCAGTGTTTTCCAATAATTGCTGCAAATTTGTTTTTCATTTGTACCATGAAACATTAATATGTCACAGATGGACATAGAGCTGTATTAACTTTTGTTAGTACAAAAAAAAATTAAGTTTTCATAGCCAGGCCAGGCATTATTAATTATGTACAATATTGAAAAGGTATATAAAGCCCAGTAAACAGCAACGCTTTGTTGACCTTTTATTCTCAGGTACAATTTGTGCAATTTAATGAGGAAATTAGATGTTTTACTGAGTATCCTGCAGAACAACCCACAGTTCTTCTGAGGACAAAAAAAAAATGCATTGGTGGCTCAGTGGTAGGTTTCTCACCTGCCATATGTCAGATCTTGGTTCAATTCCCACCCACTGCCCAAACCCCAACCACTGGATGCAGTGCTGGTCCCAAGCCTGTATAAAATGGAAGGATTTCGTCAGGAAGCGCATCCGGCGTAAAAACCTGTGCTGATCGAATTGTCTGAAAGACTAGCAAGAAGAACTATAACAAAGTTTTTATTAAAAGACACAGGGTTCCTAAGACTTTTGCGCAGTAGTGTAGATGGGCACAACTGCTTCAAATTGGGCCCTATACCCAATCAGATTTCACAGCTGTCAAGAATACTGTTTCACTACATGTTAAGTGCACTGAAATTCTATGATTTCTACTATTGCTAAATAATGATTGTGGTAATAAATTAACTCAGAGAAAACAGAAATAAATACTGAAATATTTGGAATAGTGCACAAGGAACTGTAGCTCCGGTTTAAATGTAGTTTTCCATCCATAGTGTGTTTCCATTAGTAATTAAGAGGCCATGCACAGAGAATAGTATGTTTTTCTACAGAAATGGACTTGGGACTCTTGTTTCAGGTTACCGAACTCTAGCACTCGATGTACCAACCAATCAGCTTCTGGCTGTGAGTCTCAGTTGCTTTTCACTGGTCTGTTCATACTAGACTGTTTTTGCATCACATAAAGTGAAAAGGCAGAAGAGGACATTGCTTATTATGTGGTTTGGAATCATACTCAACCCTGAACTTGCAAGTAAAATGGGCCTGGGCCTCCTTAAAGGGCAGCTCAACATTTTTACAGAATAAGATAAGATCATTTTATTTAGAAATGAGATGAAATTATTAACATATATTGCACATTTTCATTTTCCTCATGTTTTTGTCTTTCTAACCGAGTTTCCATATTAGGGAAAATTTCAAGTATAACAAATTCAGCAAGCTAGGAAGTGTTAAAAAATCATTTATACAGCAATCGTGTATTATTTCATTACGTACTGTAATAAAATGGTCATCGTATCTAAATGATGTGTTTTATGATCAGGATGACTGTAAAACTCTTGACATTATGTAGCAAGTGTGAACCTTGCTAATCGGATTTGAATGTTAAATGGGTTTTTCTTTTTAATTATGATACCAAAAGCTTTAAAATATGGTTCTCTAATAAGAACCTCACTATAATTATACTTCGAAAACAAGGTTTTGGTGAAGCATGAAATTGAAAATGCTGAACTTCTTATCTGTTCAGACAGTGAAGCATTTGTGTTAATATTGCCCCACTACAAAATTTCATTGTGTGTGTCTGTGTGTGTGTGTGTGTGTGTATGCGCACACTGCCAAGTCAGAGAGCTGTTCTACATGTTTAGGCTTTATGTAAGGCTGGGAATATTCTCTGGGAGCCCCATCTGCTGGTTGGATTTGGCAAGCATTAACACGACAGCTGTGTTTGAATAGGTGAAGACGTCAGAAATTGTTTTTGATCACCACCATGTCCCTAGAGTGCCTTATATGTATTCAAAACATTTATTTCCTTTTTTTTTCTTTTTCAGTCATGCTGTACATGACTTTGCTTTAGTCATGCTTCACATATTCTGTATGGCTTTTCTATATTGATAATTTATGAAACACATTCAGTCAATTCAAGTCTCAAAACGCATAATGCTCATTAACACCTATAAATATTAGTGACACTGATGATGTAGTAAATATTTTGTGCAGTATTAAGAATGGCTGGGATGGATTACGGATGCAGCCCAAGTATTTGCAACTGTGAGGACAATTATAGAAGTCATATGAGAATTGAAAATAAATCAAAATGAGTACTGAGTAACTGATGAAAAGTAAAGCATCCCTGTTTTGCATCATGCAAGCTACCTCACTAACACTTGCTATTTATGTAAAATACAGCATAGAGAGTAAAACTTTCAAGTTTGTTCATGTCCAATGTGCACATTTACAGTCCAGTATATTACTCGTATTGTCAGCGTTATCTAATCTGTGTTTTGTTCTGCAATATATGAAGAAGGCAGACAAAACATACTGTAGCTGAAGAATTGCAAGTGCCAAAGCAAGCTTTTCAAAATACAAGGTGCGTTCAAGTCAGACAGGGACTTATGATGAAACTTCTCATGAATAAGCGGATGAGACTGATTGACTTCAAGACTTGAAGCACTGTACGATCGATGAGATTCAGGTGCAGGAAAACATCTGGATGGTGCAAATGTTTTAAAAAAGGTTGTATGAATGATCATCCCAGCCGAGGTGACTTGGAGCCCGTTGCAGTCATTCCTGTGAACATGGGATAAGTGTATTAGTGTAGCAGGGATTATATGGAGAAATAAGTGGAGTTTCTACTCTCATAACTGTGTTTTGTTTTTCTACACAATCAAAAGTCCCACTTTGACTTGAATGCTCCTTGTGCAAAATCCCCTCCAAAAATGGAGAATTCTCCACAAGGGTTTATCAACAAGGACCAGTTTATGTTTAATTTATAATATTATACTGACTATTTTTGAAACATTTTCATTTACGCTCACACACTCTTTGTCTCTGTCCATTGATTGGCTACTTGATCCAATCTGTCTGTCACTCTGTAGTCACACTCTATTCATGCCTAAAGCTGGGTTATGATGGGTGAAATTAATTTAATCATTTTATTTTTAACACAAAAAAGTCATATAAATCTAACCAGCATGTTTATACCTTAAACTGTTTTTTTTTAAGCACAGAATTTTTTTTTAGTCTTTCAAATGATAAATTATTACAATTAACATTTACTAAATGTTCCACATTCCTCTATATTTTTGGGGGTATATCTTCCTTAATAAAGTGTTCTCTTATTTTCTTTTTAATAAATTTTACATTTTAATAAGGTACTAATCCTGATATTTAGATGGCTGTTGCACAATTTTGCTGGCAAAAATGTTCATTCCTGCGATGCACCATCTGTTTATTTTATGAGAATGCTCTTTGGCAATAAATGAGAAAGGGATTTTATATGTTTTTGTAATACTCCATTTGTTCTCTAAGCAAAGTGGAAATGAGGCTGAGAGAAATATAATATAATGATTTAATATTA
Source organism: Clarias laeviceps (assembly GCA_030014305.1). Lineage (NCBI taxonomy): Eukaryota > Metazoa > Chordata > Actinopteri > Siluriformes > Clariidae > Clarias > Clarias laeviceps. The sequence continues at coordinate 7,666,127 of JAQMYJ010000007.1, read as the reverse complement.
TAATCTTACAAGGATAGTGGTTTCTTTGCCTGTATTGTCATTGGTGGTGTCGGTACTACTATTACTTCTACTACTACTACTAATAATAATATATATATTTTTTAGAAAGTACTATAAATATAAGTATAAAAGGTGTGAATCAATTTTCATGAAGTGTGTCACTATATAATTGCTACTGTACTTTCTATTTAAAGCTTATTATTGGCACTGAGTCAGTAAGACAATACTGGGCAAATAAAGGTTAGGACTTATTGTAAATGAGTGAAATATGTCAGTAGAGGAAAGCCTCATACATCACTCCATTGTCACACCACAGCTGCCCTTTCTCTTTTTTCCACTCTCATATGACTGAGTGTCTGGTGCTAGCAAGGCTGGGAGAAAGTGTGTGTTGTGACCTGACACAGAGCAGCACTTTGGAAGTGCTACAGGCCCAGAAGAAATGGGAGAGAGGGTGGTTAGTGTTTATCTACGCACAGTCTGAGAAAGGAAATGATTATGCAGGGAACTTTTTTTTCCCCTTCATGCCGACCATGCAGTCCTTTGTGCACTTCCAGGCCAAGCCACCCCTTCGCCTTGTCCACCATCTCTCCTCCCTAATTTTCTCTGCCTGTAGCCTCTCAAGCCTAAACCTCCCAGTAATTCATCTGGCCATATTTAGGCAGGGGGAGGGAGCGAACTCTTGTAATGTAAATAAAACCGTGGATGGATGGGAGGGTGATGAGTTACACTTGTGCCTGTGTCCGTCAAAAACGACTCAGCGGCTCGTGTGTTAGGTGAGACCATCCTGAGTCTGACATGGGACCTCTGGAGAATGACTAAATTCCTGTTCGACACTTTGTCAATTCCTTGTGCGAGCTTATTCAAGCTTCCTCGGATTTCTGTGGATAATATCAGGAATTGCTGGATATCCATTGAGCTTATTTCAGCTTGGACGAGATCAAAGAACCCTGGGACGATGAGTGAGACACAAGAAGAGGACAGCTCTGTGATCATAACTCAGGCCTCCAAGCTGAAGCCAAGATCATCAGGAGGTTCTCCATGTGAGTCCCCGACCTCAAAACAGTCTCCACGCAACTCTCCACGTAACTCCCCATTGCTGTTCAGGAAACTTCTGATGAACCGCAGCATTGTTCTCCAGAGGCGCTTCACTTTGGCTTATACACCCAGGTATTGTCTAACTTCTGCCCTCCGAGCAGAAGTTCTTCACGTGAAAGGTCTGCGGCATGATCACCTTGTTCACTTGATTTGAAATATGTAGGGCCTTTGTTATGATCAGGGTCACATAGCCGGTTTGCTTCTGCATATCATGCAACTTTGAGCATCACGAGGAAGCTTGCAAGACACAAGGCTCTGTCGTGCTGATTAGGTAATCTGCTGGTAAAAGCCGAAGACGTGTTTCTGCAGTAAACTGTTTTGAGAAGCAAAGAAAAGAGCCTTTTGTTTTGTCTGCAGTTTTCTTCTCCTTTTGGTGTTCGAGTTCACTGCTCACTAGGAACAGTCCTTTAGCAGGCTCTATGTTGCTCCTCTCATCTGTATTAAAAAAAAAATCTACCTAAATATTATGGATTCTATTAACTTCTCACTTCTCAGGTTAATATTATGTATTTTAATGTATGCACAATTCATAATTATGATACCAACCTGGATTTTTGTGAATAAAACACAAAATGGTTTTAAGCAATGGCCCGTTATTTTTAATCCCTCGATTTGAAGGCTTTTTTTTTATTGAGGAAACCTTTTCAGTATGATGCAATAAATGTAGCAGTCCATCAATCTGTCTTTGGAGACTGTGTACTGTAACCCTTCTTGAAGTTTACAGATGAGTACAACTGTACAGACATGTCTCTGATCCTCATATAAACATTTCCATAGCTCAGATGCTCTTAAACTGTTTCCGTAGAGTCTTACATAATAGATTTTTTTTTCACTGAGGTCATGACCGTCGATTTTCCAGAATACTATATGAAAATTTATAAAGCAACCTTTTTAAAATTGATAAATATATTTCTGCTTGATAGCTACTTGTGTATATACTACTATAAGAAGTAATATAATAGGTCATTCTGATGTTCTGAATCTGTTTTACATACATTTCTGCTATCTGGTCTCTGTATCCTAATCGAATGTGTGTGTGTATGTGTGTGTGTGTGTGTGTGTGTGTGTGTGTGTGTGTGTGTGTGTGTGTGTGTGTGTGTTTTGGCCTAACAGTTTCTATTGTCATGGAATTGGTGGCTTTTGATGAGACATCATCTTGGAGTTGTTAAGCTCTTGAATTTTTCTCACACAAATCAACTCTGCACTATTTCCTATGTATAAATGTCCTCATTAGTCACCAGAGAGCTGGAGAAAAAATGTCTGAAACTACCATGAGACAAAGGATTTAGAGGAACCCCATTCGGTGTTGCATTGACCATTCCAGCTCATTCTGAACTGGTCAAGAGAGTCAGATCAATGCGATTTTAGTTGTGAATTAACAGAATGTAAGTGGATGATTAACAAGTTTATTTGAAGACGAATGAAACGGGTCCACAGTATGTATGTACTGTATGTATTTCAGACTGTTTGTTTATTCTCTCAGTCATGTGGTCAAAGAATGTCTGGATTAGACTTCAAGGGGTGGGGTGAGGTGGGGTGGAGTGGAGGGGTCATCAGATAGATCATTTGTGCTATGTTTCTTCTCTTGATCACAAGTGAAGCAAAAGTAATGGAACTATTATAATTTGTATTCTTTAAATAGGAAGGTTAGTGTAATCAATTTTAATTGTATTTGTCATGTATACAACCATTCACAGTATGATATGCAATATTTTTTTATTATTCATATTTAATTGCATACTATAATAATACTTCACCATGTTTTTTATGGATTATGAACAAAGACATAGATTGCTATATTTTAGTGAGTGCTAGATACAATGAAATTTTACATGGCAGGGCTAAAAATTATATTTATCCATAGTGTAATAATTATAAGATGTTCATAGCAGGAAATAAGCTTAGTTTTTCTTATTTGTTCATAAAGGAGTATAAGGCTTTAGCCTCTGTACCACATTTATATTAACTGGCTCTGACACAACCCCTATTTTACACAAGCAAACAGAAATTTTTTTTAAAGTTAATGGTAATTTTTACCTTTATATTTCAGGCCAAAATACAAATATGTATGAAACGTGCATTCATAAAAAAAGTCTTAATTTCAGAGGAGTCAAATTACTGGCCTACATCGAGGCAGAAAAAAAAATTTGTGCAGTGCATTATTAAAATTTCAGAATTTCCTTTGAGATCAATCATGCATCTATGTATCTATCTACCTATGTACAGCATCTATCTATCTATCTATCTAGACCCTGGAAGGCTATATTGCATCATAAAAATCATAACTACTATATGCTTAATATTGAAAGTAAGGGGAAACTACTTGTTAGTGAGGCTAATAAAAAAAAAGGATTCAATTGACTAGGGTCTAATTCAATTGACTAGATTGGACTTTGGAGTAAGGTCATGTGTTCTGATGAGTTCTAATTGACCCTATTCCAGAGTGAAGGGCTCATCAGGGTAGAAGGGAAGCACAAGATACAATGCACCCATCCTGTCTAGTGCCCACTATACAAGCCTCTGGAAGCAGTCAGTTATGATCCGGGTTTGCTTCAAGTCAGGTCTAGGCTCAGCAAGTACCAGACTTCATAAATGTACCAAATGATCAGGTTAACCCATGTATGAATTTATTTTTCCCTGATGGCACGGCATATTCCAGAACTTTGTCATAGAGTGGTTCTGGGAGCATGAGGAATAAATTTTAGACGTGAACTGGCCACCACGTTTGCGTACCATAATTAAATAATAATTTAATACAATAAAATAATGTGGTCGAATAAAATTGTAATTAGTGTGTAACTTTTTATTTTGAAATGGCATTGTAGAGATCATACCATAATAAAAAAAAGTGCTGAAGCAAATAAAAAAAGACAAATTCCAGAGAAGCACTCAAATAGTTTCCTCTATGAGTGCCTCCATTATTGGTGATTAACTCTAGTGTCAGAAAAGATAAAGAGAGCATTTGAGTCTTAAGGAGAAACTTAAACAGTGCCAGCTAAAGATAAACATGCCTGTAGGATTGCTATTTGTGTGTTGCAGCAGCTGGCTACTTTCTTCTTCTGTAAGAGGAAAGTGTTGCTGTAGAAAGAATCAGCTTCTCTGAGCAATTCTACAAATTAGTGTAGCCGACTATTTTCATATAGCAGGATGAAGGAATTATAGTCTGTGCAAGAGTTATAGTCAGCATACTGTATATACTTTTTCAGTATAATTATCCGCATACGTCTTGGTTTTGTTGTGTACTTTTTTGAACGTTAATTTAAACGGAAGTGGAAAGAACTAATTTTGTTACTATACATTAATTACAGTAATTCATGGCCATGGAAATAACTTTATAATGTTAACACCTTATATTTTAATTCAGCCCTCGTAAAAAAAAAATATATATATATATATGTTTTTTCTTCAACATAGTGCAGTTTCTTCTGCTTGTTTTTTTTTTGGCAAGGAATACAATATGGTGTTCTGTAACAGGAAAATAATTGAATCAGATTGTATGATGTGAGTCTACCAACTAAAAGTTTGTTTTTGTAGCATTTCATGTGGAAGAAAGTATAGGTTTACCTCTGACTATACAAACCCTGGAGACTCCATTCATGAATGTAAAATAAATATTTCCTTACAGAAAGGTTCATCAGATCGTTCATTTTATACTTCTTTTGTAAAATAACAACATATTTTTACTCTAATCATTACCTCTCACTCACACATTATGCACAATTTGGAAACGCCAGTTAGTTTACTCTGCATGTCTTTGGACTGTGGGAGTCCCCAGAGGAAACATGCAAACTCCACGCACACAGACCCAAAGGCAGGATTGCTCTACTGACTAAATTGGGCTTTTAGAAAATTACAACAATCTCACATATCAGATTCAAGAATTCAACAGACAGTTTAACCAATCAACTTTGCAGAAAGTCCTTTCCCACATTCCCAAACTTTTTGCTGGAACATGCCAAACTGTTCTGAATTGAAATTTCTGCCAGTTAGAACTTTATTAATCCCAGAGGGAAATTGCTCAATTTTCACATATCCCAATTAGGAAACTGGGGTCAGAGCACAGGGTCAGCCAGCTTACAGCGCCCCTGGAGTAGATAGGGTTAAGGGCCTTGCTCAAGGACTCAACAGTGGCAACTTGGCGATGCTGGGGCCCCATTCTTGGTCTAGCCACTCTGCCTTAAATCTGTCCGTCACATGCCTTACAGTACAAGTTTAACTTCGCTTTAGCTACAGTATGAAATATTAATATGTACTTACAAATCACCTAGAACCCCACTAATACACTGAAAGGTGAAAGGGTCCGTCTATTCTATCTACTCCTAGAGGTATATCCGTCATTTCTGTGGCAACTACTTGTGGGCTCAGGTTGCCAGCTTGACATCTGATTGTATCTGCGCACTTGGGGGTGAAGGATCCAACAGTGGAAACCCGGCGGTGTCGAATTCGAATCGGGGACCTCCTGGTCAGCAGTCCAACACTTTAATCACCAAGCCCCTTTAAAAAGCTCCTTCTAAAGCTCTCACTTTAGATAACAACGACTTGTAGTCCCATGTTTTAGAAGATACGTGTTACTACAGAAGCTACTGTACACTTCTGTAATAAACATCATCATACTTGTTGTTATAGAGCGTACTATACATTTATGGAGTACAGTGAAACCTCGCGGTTTAATGCGGTTTGCGAGTGTTCCGCAAGACAAGCAAAGATTTTTAATAAATTTTGACTTGGAAAACGAACAAGTCTTGGTTTACGAGTACCGAGTATCATGTATCACGCATGCATTTCTTGTTTTGACGCCAAGCGTCACATGATCACAACTGACCCAACAGTTTGGATGATGAAATCTTACAAATCTTCTGATGGAAGCCCTTTGAATTTTGACAACTTTGAGATTGCATCAGTTTGGGTTTGAACAGGGAAATGGGGAAGGCCCATATTAGGGTTTCTTATGCTCTCTTACTTCATTAAAATTACTTGTTAAACCTGAGCTCAGGAAAATCTATACAAATTCAAATGAACACTGATGAAGCCACTGGATTTTGCAGTATTTCATAATCGTGAGGTCAGATGAAGAGGTATAAACAGAGTCTCCACCCCAACTACAACCTACAGTCCTGACTTTTAAAAGTGTAAAGACTAAACTTTTAATTAAAGCTACAATATTTATTAAATGTTAAATGTACTATTAAATGTACTATTTATTATTCAAATGTATTTATATAGACTAAAAGAAAATAATGGCACTAGAAGTAGTTGCAGGAGAGCAACTTTGATTTCCGGTCTCATGTGTTTATTAGTTTCTGAAATCCCTCTTTCACAAAACCATGACCTTCGCTAAGTAATCTGTGACAGCATCTGTGATTTTCTTGCCTCTTCGACATTTTCTCATGCAGCATGATGCCTGCAAGTGCTTGATATTCATTATTTCTATTTATTTAATACTCGAAAAGCCCCAAATTAACCATTCAGCATCACTAAAACCACACAATTTAAAGCAAAAAAAAAAATGCATCGATGAATTAGGCTTCTGATTGGACAGATTTAGCATGAGTCCATAGATAGTATACTTCATGCAAAAGTTCATATTCCAGTATCAATTTTCATAAGATTGTACTGAATGCAACACAAACCTATAATCATAAAACAATCTTGACTTCTAATTAACTTTTACTTTGTACTTGTGTACCTTTAAATTGGGACATGTTGACATGAGACCATTTTCACCTTAAATATCAACTTCCTTTCCTCTTTTGCGTTCTGAGCAAAGTTTTCCCTTCTAATGAGCTGGTTTTATGTCTTACTGCACATGTGCGTATGTGTCCGGCTTAGTCACTGATTATGATGAGTATGTGACTCCCTTTTTCCTGAGGAGGATTGTGAATACCGATGTACATCAGATATAGGCCGAGGCTTTAATCTTTTGAGCTCATCAGCAAACCTCTGTTTAACTGACTAATAGACCTGTGGTTGAGTTTAAACACTAAAACAGGAGGAATGTTCCTGAAAACAGGATGATGCCGAGGGGGTTGAGAAATGGCAAAGGAATGAGTAAGATGGAGGTTAAGGAGGGCATTGAGATGTGTCCTCACTGTGTCACAGGAAAGCTTGTTCACTATTTGTATGGAATTGTAAGGCCAAGCCTAGATGATTAATTTTTTGGCATCTTTATCAGATCTTTATGTTTATTCTAGCATTGTTTTTTTTTTATCAGTTCTGCTTTTATTTTTTAAATCTTAAAAAATAAATCTTAAATCTTAAATCTTTCCTGTTGGTTAGCAAAGTTAAGGTTGGGGTTAGTTTAAAGTGGGTGGAATGGGTGGAAATTAGTGAAAAACGTACTTCGGCTCACACTAATGGTTATTTTTAATAGTTTTTAAACCACAATTATTTACTTTATTACATTCGCTCAAAACTTTACTTATTTTTTTATTTTATAAGACTTAAACAATGCACTACAGATGCCAAGTTTGAGACAGTGGGCACCGATTGCTGTCCCGAAGTGTCACCTATCATTAATATCTATAGTAAATGCTTCAAAGAAAACAACATGATACAATATCACAGTTCAGCATTCAGACAGTGTAAATATGTACAGTTAATACATTAGCTAGCTGCATGAGCTAGCCTAGCTAATCAGATCCTTTTATGTTTTATACAAGACATTATACTGATAATGTTGCATCTTTGCTAGAACACTAACTATGTAACTAAAAACCTAAAAGAACTAGCATAAGCGAGCTATCTAGCAATCCTAGAAAGCTATAAAATTCCCACCAGCATTTTGTCCACTAGCTAGCTAAACGGTTTTGTAATATGATGTGAACTTTCCCATGCCTCTATGCCCATAAAACAACTCCCTCGTTGTGATTCCTTACATGGTAACGTTTCGACATATATACATACATGCATGTCTCCTGGAACGCTTTTGTCTAACCTGAAATTGTTAATGTGTTTCCTATCATCTGTCTGTCTGTCTGTCTTTGGGTCTCTCTCGATGACTCACATGTTAACCATAACAGGTTCTATTGATATCCAGGATGTAAGTGACACAGAGGGCGTCTTGCCAAAAGCTTAAATATGCTCTTTTTGCAGACAAATCATGCATGCATGTGTGTGTTTGTGCCTCTCCCTCGATTCGGATCCGGACGGTAAGTGTATCGAAGTGTGGCGGACACATCAAGCAATAATTCTTTTAATTCATTTTACTTTGGTACATGGTACTTTGACCAAATTTTGATGTGTGATGTAATGGCTCGGAGCAACTCTAAAACTGCAGCTCTTACGGGATGTTCCTGGTCAGAGTTTGTTGAATATGATCTGCATAGACGCAGACTGGTCAGGGAGCCCATGCTCTCTGACCAGTCTGCAAAAGTGCCTACAGTGGGCATGTGATCATCAAAACTGGACCACGGTGCAATTTAATAAACTGGCCTTGTCTGATCAGTCACATGTTCTTTTACATCATATGGATGGCCGTGTGTGTGTGTGTGCATGGCTTACCTGGGGAACAGATGCCACCAGGATGCACTATGGGAAAACGGTGAGCCGTCAGAGGCAGTATGATGCTCTGGGCCATTTTCTGCTGGGAAACCTTGGGTCCTGCCATTCATGATGATGCTATTTGACATGAAGTACATGTGTTAATGGCAATTGTATTTCCTGATGGCAGTGACCTCTTTTAGCAGGATAATGAGCTCTAATACACTGCAAAAATGGTTCAAGAAAGGTTTGAGGAATAACAACGGTTGACTTGCTCTCTAAATTTTCCAGATCGCAATCCAGTCAAAAATCTGTGGGATGTGCTGGAAAAACAAGTCCAATCCATGAAGGCCGCAACTCGCAACTTGCCGGACTTAAAGGATCTGCTACTGACAGTTTACAACTAGATATCAAAGCACATGCTCAGAGGGCGAGTTGATAGGTCAGTGATGTGTTAGCAGCAAAAGAGGGACCTAGTCAATATTAGGCTGGTGGTCATAATGTTGTGGCTGATTAGTGTGTGGAATTTACTTTCATTTAAGTGAATTATTACTACAGTAGTAGTACTATAACACAGTATTTAATTCGCAATCAATGGAAAGTGCTTATAAGGATTGCAACAAAAGTTTGTATGTGTGTGTGTGTGTGTGTGTGTGTGTGCGTTGCCAGTGCCTCATGGGGATGCAGTGTGCTCCAGTGTGTTAGGCTGGGCCAGTGTAGGCAGGCAGAGAGGAGACACCCAGTGCTGGCTCCGACAAGTCAGAACACACACACACACACACAAACATGCTCACAGCCACATTGTGACCGTGCTCCGTACTTTAGACTTACTGTGTTTCTTCAGTTTAGTGACTCTCAAAAATGTGCAACTTGTCCCGGATGAAAAAAAGATTGTCGCCTTTTCTCCTTTTTCTCTCTGCCATTATATAATCCCAGGCCTTTGCTGTTTCCCAACTTTGGATATACAACCAGAGCAAAACAAATATGGAAATTTAGCAGGACCTCGTACCCCTAGCAGACGTCTCCTGGGATCGTGCAAATCCCTGCGCTGAGGAAAAAGGTCGACGCTCCGTAAAACTCGTTTTCCTTTTTCGTCCCATCCCTTTCACATGCTCGTGGAAAAATAGGAAGAGGATTCTTGACAAGTTTGTGAAGCGAAAGACTCTGCACTGAGAAAGTTCCCTGTCACTGCTGCGAGACGATGTAAAGCTTTGCCCAGATATGGAGCTGACTTGTGTTTCCTAGAATACGTCATGAAAAACCTGGAGCGAAATAGAAAGTGCACCTGAAGCACTTTGATTTTTTCGACTAGAGTTGGACACGCTACCTGACTGAGACTTCTCTTGACCTCGTGCTTCTCTTGTGTCATCCATGCCTTTTTGGAGGACTTCACAAAATGTGCCTTGATCAGACAAGTGCTGCGAAGTGCACGTCTCTACTCCCATGGTAATAAAACTCTCCGGGCAGCCATCTGAAAGTTGGAAATGACGCACAAAGATCCACGTTTATTCCGTAAAAGTTCTCTGTTTAACTTCAGTTCTGGACGAAGAAGACACTCCTGCATTGGGTATGTTTTTATTTAGTGGTTGTGTTCCGACATTGTGCTGCCTTTTTTTGTTGCTAGGAGGTTACACTGACACATTCTCATTAGATGCAGTTGTAGGTTTCTTCTGTGATTTTAAATGTTTTGCTTGAGTCTTGTTGTAAACCTCAGGACCAGATTCTTGGATGATTCTATCAATTCTGCACAGCAAGTTAAACACTATGGAAAAACTACTTTCTTCTTAGATTGCTAGTCATTTTACTGTATATGTAGGGTTTGAATGAGAAACATAAACATGTGAGTACTTACAAGAGTTTTGAGCTATTTTCGGGCAGCGTATCTGCGGGCAGAGTTTAATTTGACCCGTTCCAACACGGCTGTAAAATGTGGATGATAATTGGCATACAGTTTGTTTGCTTTGTCTGCATGTGTGCCTACTGCTTTATGGGTTGTGTGGAGATGGAGATCAATGCGTGGCTGCTGTCATCGCCTGTGGTGTTAGTGTGTGTGCTTCTGGGGCTGTGTTGGGGGAAGGGATTGCTGAGGATAAGGACACATGCACCATCGTCCCACTGGCAGCCTGGCACAAATGAAAAAAAAAAAACAACAACAGTGATGTCAGTTTTGGAGAGAATATGTGCTCGTGCTATTTTGACACAAAGCACAGTGTTGTCCTATTGCCTTGTTTTACGTTTCCATGGTGCTGCAGTTGTGCGCTGAGGAACATGCAAACCTATGCAAAAAATCATGCAGAAAAAAAAAAACATTTGTATAGGCACGAGAAGAAAAAGGCTTGAAATATTTTCACAATCTGGCAAAACAAGTAGTGTTTTGTCAGATGTGGTAACTAGAGATATCTCAGCAGTATTGAGGCATTTGTTTTTTAGATCTCAATCAGCTCATGAAGGAACTGGGCATTTTCTCGTAAGTTGACTTTCAGAAATGTAAGAGCAGAAAAATACAAAATTATAGGCTGCACAGGACTTTGATTTCTTCACTACCTAAATACAAACTGCATTTCACTATCTGCACTGTTCTTTTAACATTATTTCTTTAGTTTTTTTCTCTGCAGTTCTTGCAGGATTAAACTTGCATTCTGATAGTGGAAATAGACTTTTTAGACATTTTCAATCAATAAATCAAACCAACAAATTATTTTCTCATTGCAAGTCTGTCAGGACATGTTAAGATTAGTCAGGACCCTGTTGGATTTCTGTTTCTAGAGTATCTTAACTCTAATGATGAGAAAAGGGAGAGAAGTGTGAGCCCCCTGCTGGGCAAACAAGTCACATCTTCTCATAATAACGTTAGTTCAACGCATAAAACTGACAGCTACAGTATGTATGCACCGATTTATCAGCTGTACATCGGTTTCAGACGATATTTGCCTTGATAATAGCTTTCTAGCTGCAGCTTTGGGAAAGACAGCTCCCTTTGCCATGACCCTGTAATGCCATGACCCTGTACTTAGCAATAGCCCGAGGATAGCCAATTAGCATAGAGAGCCAATAATCCCCTTGCGTAGGGATTTCTACACTGGACCTTTGTTCTGACACGATTAAACACAGTCAACACGAGTCAACGAGTCCAGTATCCAAAACACTATATTTACTATGTCATATATGACTTTAATATTAACAACAGTTGTTCCCTACATGATTTATAATGGAGGGAAAAAATCAGCATTGAGGTTAATAAGAGCAGCACCGTTGCTATTTTCTCAATGCTTTTGCTTTTCTCCATTAGATTTCCCTGGCTCAAAAAGAGAATAAGTAGCAACAAGAAAGCATCACTAACGGCCATTGGTCATCTGCCAAATTATAATTTTAATTTCATTTATTTGACCTCTGGTAAAGAGTTTTCTAGTCACTCGAAAGTAATACAACGTTGAGATTGCAGGTTTAGATCATGATGCCACAGCCATCCATGACCACAGTGTGGGAACGGATGGTTCTATTGTCTCTCCAGAGTAGTCTGTGAGCTCGTGTATGTAGAAGAGGGCAAATGACACTTTCCTTCAAGTGTGTTCAGCTACTGTGTGACAATGTATGAAGCAAAGTTTAAAATAATGTAATGTCTGGCTTGAGGTATCTCAGAGAAACTACTAGTTAGCTGTCACACTTTCTGATTAGTAGGTGTTGAGGGCAAGAACTGGCAAGAAGGCAGGGCATGGTTAATGACCAACGTGAGTGGAAATACGATTTTAAAAGATAAATACAGTAAGTTTCCAAAATGCAAATGAATTCGATCCTACGTCCAAACATTGTCTAGGTACTAGGATCTAATACGATTGGCTATAAACGGTATAAAACTAACATGTTGTTGTTCATGATCTTGTGCTTGTTCTTTAGAATCGTGCCGATGGTTGAACAATTCATGTTAAAAGAACGAGTAGTGTCTTCTATCTTCTTACCTTATTCCACTCTCTCAATTATTTTCACTTTTGTCTCCATCGTTATTGCTTGCCACTTCTTATCAGTAGCAGCTTCATCGTCGCTGCTTTTACGCTTGCTTCCGGACATCCTGGGATGCACCCTGCACTCACGTGACAATGTGTGCTTTACATGTGATCAAACTTCTGTACCTGAATAGATGTGAACACGTTTGTATCTTCAAAAGTTCGTAACTCGAATGTTCGTATGTAGGGGACTTGCTGTAACTAAACAGTATTTGCTTTATATGATCTATATGCAAATAAATGAATAAATATGTAGTACCTGTCCTTCAGTTTTATGGGCACCAATATGCTAGCATATTTTGAAAAAAAATAAAATTATATATATAGTTGTATAGTTCATGACTTCAGGAAAAACTAAAAAAAAAAGTTTACTCATGCAAATCTTAATGTATGACCAATGAAATACAGTACTTGCCAGAAGCTTGGATGTCCCACTCTGCATTAGCAAATCTTAGCATGGTTTGTTAGCTTGTTAGCGGCAGTAGTGTTTCATTGTCCTCTTAGCAGCAGTTGTCTTCCTTAAACTCCTCAATCCATATTTAGCAGGATTGCTAAGTTGTGTAGATTCATCTGAGACTTCGCATAGACAAATCTGTTTCAGAAAGAAGTACGCTAGCATTCTGAAACAACTCATGACTATCAAGCCATTTTCATGGGAACTTTTATTAAATAGTCTGTTAATGTTTCTGAAATGGAGAATGCTGAGATGCTTGACAAACTGTAAACCTGGTGTATATGTTCAAACGCAGATCTTACAGTATTCTTTGAAACTTGACTTTACACAGGTCAGAGAAATACATGCTTTTTGGCCACCTAACATCCCAAAAGTACTTAGCATGTAGTGTTGACGAAGTGAAGAGGACAACCCATCTCTTTGTAACTCCTAAAGTAAAACAGGCAAATGTAATAATAAAACGGGCCACAGCCAGCTGGGTTATTCTTAGATGTGTCCTTTTTTAGGGAAAGGCCAACCCATTTTCCCTCTCCGGATCCCGTTTCCTTGTCTAATCTCTTCCAGATGTGCTGATGTCAAAGAATAAATGCATCAAAGCCAGAATCTTCAAAGAGTATTGGCTTGCACATGACGAACCTCTGACTTAATTACCCACCTAAGGAAAGAACATCTACGCCTAGAGCTGCCACATTCATAGTATCAACCTTGCAACACAAAATTGTCCCATACCTTAAAAAAAAAAAAAAACAGCCAGCAGAGAGAAAAGCAAATATGCTGCGATAATTAATGTGGACTTCCCACTTCAGGCCTAAAGGAATTGAGGTTTATATGGCTTGGATATGAGTCAAGAGCTCATAAGGGTTCGTAAGTATTTCCGAACAAACAGTTCAGTGAATATTTTCAAGGTCTTGGTTTGAATTCCCACAGTGATTCACGTCATCATTGCAGCCCAAGAGAATGAGAAAGAGAGAAAAAAGAGAGAGAGAGACCAATTAGGTTGAGAGATAGCAGTCAGTCGAGAGATAGCAGCCTCTGTTTTCTCCCGTGCTGTTGTCTGACTGCTTCGCTCTGTCCTTATAAAGGTTTCTGCTGCATGGTTATTGTTCCATCAGATAAAACCCATCCTGGACATTAGGTTCTACTTTATTTGGATAGTCGCCACTGGATGGTCTACAGATGCTCATAGTGTTAACAAACTAAAGGAAGAACTTACCATGTTTGGCAAATATACAGTAAATCTCCATGTAAAAGATGAGTTCTAAAATTTGATTAGGATTAGGTACAGTATTTATATGGATGGCTGCGGGGCAGGTGGTGTCATGACTAGAAATTGTACTTACTGTAGTTGGTAGAAAGTAGTAATGTATGAATTGGGCTAGGATTTTAGGCTGCTTAAGGCTCTGGCCTTCTAACTAAAATCCATGTTACTGTAGTCATATAATGAACATACATTTAAAATATTTAAATAACTAGGGTAAGTACCTGTCATTGACGGTAAAAAACTTTGTAGAAATAATTAAAAGATTAAAGCTAAAAATAAGCTGATCAGCTTTAATGTAATCAATTATATTATTATTTCAGATTGAATGACTGTCTGTCTTTCTGTACAGCAGAACTCTCTGCCTAACTTATTAATACAAAGAAAAAAAATTTTGGAAGGTTGACTATCTTACACTTTATTTACGCTAAATTGTACTTCTTTAGTCATCGGCCAAAAACAATCTGTTCGGTAATCGGTGAGTGAATCGAAAAACTAGATCGGAACGACTCCAGCGCTTTAAATTTCACTTATACCACTTCAGCCTTGTTATTTCAGCTGTGAAAATAATAACTAATGCCAATGTTTCAATAAATTCTATCTAAGAGTCGATTTAAATTCTATCTAAGAGTCGATTTAAGAGGGGCCCACAGTTTGACGTATGTTGTCAAAAGTTGCGGTTTGTAATCTGCTACATAACTTCTCATAACGTCCCTTCCACTCAATTATTTCATTTATGGTGCAGTTTTACTTCAGGCAAATACTGAAGGACTAGCAAAGTTTCATTTAATTCTGTCCAGCCTATTTTGCGTCATGCTGGGACAAAATCTGTCTGACCAATTAGATGTCTGGACAGACAGACATCACTCACATACTCACTCATCGTCTATACCGCTTTATTCTGTATACAGTACAGGGTCGCG
The DNA here is from genome assembly GCA_030014305.1 of Clarias laeviceps. Lineage (NCBI taxonomy): Eukaryota > Metazoa > Chordata > Actinopteri > Siluriformes > Clariidae > Clarias > Clarias laeviceps. Next base: position 7,650,917 of record JAQMYJ010000007.1, on the reverse strand, counting down.
GGGCGCCTTGAGCCTATCCTAGGAGACTTAGGGCATGAGGCTGGGTAGACCCTGGACAGGGTACCAGTCCATCACACACACATACACACTCATTCATACACTACGTGCAATTTGGGAAGGCCCATTAGCCTAATCTGCATGTCTTTGAACTGTAGTAGGAAACCAGAGGAAACCCACCAAGCAAGGGGAGAAAATGCAAACTCCATGTACACAAAGGGGGGAATCGAACCCGGACCCTGATGGTGCATGGCGACAGTGCTAAGCACTAAGCCACCGTGCCGCCTACAGACAGACATACAGACAGAAATTTGGGAGTGGGATATTTCTCCAAATATTCCTATCTACTGTACGATTATGGTCATATTTATTATCTAGTGTTTTTATTTATTTATTTATTTGTTTATTTTGTTCATATAGAGTTTTTTTGGTCTGTGCACACATTAATATATATACTATACTTCAGTGCTATACTTTTATACTTTAAATCTGTTTATCACAAGCTAGTGGTCTAATGTAAACCACTGTATCCCTGACCAACCAGTTAGTAATGATGAATGAATGCTGTACATTCATAGTTATAAACAGGGTCTTTCTTTTTTCTTTTTTTTTTTGCAAGCTTCAAATCTGACTCACACCTGTCCCAGTGTACACACTAGTCTCGACCATGAGCCCTGAGGACATTCCTGACGTCTAAATAAATTGTGTGCGAAGATCAAGAGGACACGCCACCATGTCTCTTTTCCTCTTAGTATATGTTTAAGAGACTGAATTGTTAGTAGATAAGCAGACCGCATTCCAACTCGCATATCATTACTTACTACACAACATGCTCCGATACCATCAAAGAGCTCATACACAGACACAGATGCATGACTTCTTGTACTTTGCATGTAATGGGGGGAAAAAAGGAGAGAAACAATTAATAAAATGATAACGGAGTGTGTGACTGGTCCCAAAATATCTTTCAGTGTCTGGAACAGTTCCCAGAGTGCAGGCAGCAGTGTGATTACAGCGTCTGCCTGCGTCAATGCTCCATCCCGGGTCACTGCATGGTTGACCTCCCAATTGATCCCTAATGAACAAATCCAATGCACATTATACAAAGTATTTATTCTGTTGTCTCTTTCTCTCGTACCATTTTTAGCACACACAAGGACTTTCACTAGGCCACTTGTGTCAATTTCTTTTTAGTTTTAAAGCAGACAACATGAAAGGTGTATCTTTGAATATTTAACTAACATGAAGGTGTTAAAAATGTAAAAGAAGGGATGTTTTTTTTGTTTGTTTTACAGTATCAGTATAGTTTGGCTCCTTTGGCTGACCTCTTCTGGTGAAATTGTGAACTCTGAGATTAGTCGATCTTAATTCCCATATTCGAAATGCTCTAAATAGCATAGTTGCCTAAATTATTAAATGAATTGTCATGCTGGCTCAGTGGTAGGTTTTTTTGTCTGCCATGTGGAAGGCTCGGGTTCAATTCCCACCCAATATTCAAACCCCAGCCACTGGATTCAGTGCTGGTCCTAAGCCCGGATAAAACGGGAGGGTTGCGTCAGGAAGGGTATCCAGGGTAAAACCTGTGCCAAGTTTGTGTGCGGATCTGATAGTCTGCTATGGCGACCCCTCGATGGGAGCAGCCAAAATGCGTGTTGGTTTATTCACAGATACTAATGAATACTGTAGCATTGGGACAGCTGCTAAATATCACCATGTGAATGTAGATTAACCTGCAATACAGAATTAACTTGCAAGTCTTTTAGAAGATACCATAAAGCAGAATTTGGTACATCACTGGTAGATTTGGAATTTGTCAAGAATCCTCCCAAAGTGAACTATACTACTGAACTTAGATTTCTATAGAAATAAAACAAACAAAAAGTATTGACCCCACTAGTGTGAAATGTCAAGATTGGTTCCTTTGTAGGTGCAGTAATTGTCATGGCATGTCGCATATTTAGATGAATGCAAGCCATTTTGTTGGATATTGTGTGTGTGTGTGTGTGTGTGTGTGTGTTTTTCCCTCCTGTTCTCTTTAACACACTGGATGACGCATTCTGACGTGGTAGTATGTGTACGTAGTCCACGCGATGCCCAACCCTCCTCATTTCCACATTGAATTCCCTGTCTTTGTCGGAAACCTGGCTATGTAAATTTTATAGGAGAAATGTAAAAAAAAAAGTAAGAATAGAAATATTGTTTTCACTCTTTAACAATTGAGAGTGATTATGTTTATGATTTCAATCATGTTTTTTTTTTTTTTAAGTGATTTCCAGGGGATTTTAAATCTCTTTGTAATCCCTGGTCTCAATCATTTTTTCTCTCAGTTTTCTCTCTCAGAGATCTCATTTGCTGTGCCATCTCGTTTCCATAGCACAGCTTTTCAATCAATAAGTATCAGTATTTATGAGAGGGATTGCAGTGTGATTTAAATTTAGTATTTCGAAAAGTCTTGGTGTTTTTATAATATGGTTCACACCAGGGTGTGGGTTTGATTCCCGCCTCGGGTCTGTGTGCGTGGAATTTGCACGTTCTCCCTGTGCCTGTGGGTTCTCCAGTTTCCTCCCACATGTGTGTATGTGTGTAGATGGATTGGCACCCAGTCCAGGGTGTCAGGGTGTACCCTGCCTTGTGCCCTAGGATAGGCTCCAGACTCCCCACAAACCCTGCATATTGGATAAAGTGGTATATAAGTTTAGTGAGTGAGAGTGAGTTAGAAATTATATGACTCAACAAGGCTGGGTTCGTAATTTTTATTTACTTTACTCTGCTAAGGAGTTGTTGTTATTATTCTTATTCTTCTTTTTATTATTTAATAAAGAACATTCTAATGCACTTGGTCTACAACTGAATCCTTCAATCTGGATAGTTTGCTGATTTCACAATAAAATCAGATGTAAAATTTTCACCGCTGTAGACTCATCCACGAATAATGTACTTATGACACACACTAGGTGGTGCTATTCCCCTGGTCACGGAAGAGACTTTACAATCCCCATTAATCAGTACAGTTTGTCAGTACAGGCTGCTTTTAAATCATTTGTGCTGTTCACCGAGTTCTATACGCTGCATAGTTTCACCTTTTCACACACACTCGGTTTACTGACCCATTAAAGCCGGTGACCTATCCGTTATTAAGTTACAGAACGACTCGCATAAATATTAATATCATATGTACAAGCCTACTGTAATGAAATCCTATAGGATAATGCCATAGATGACAAGCATAACAAAAATATAAAGAGAAAAAATATATAAATAGGAAATAATGGTGATTATGGTGTGGGAGAGAGAGAGAGAACAAGAAAGAAAGATGTACAGCAAATAAACGCTGGTGACATCAACATGAGCTGTGGTATTGTGCAATGTAAGGTACGCAATGTGTGCATGTGTCTATATTAATCTGCAGGTTCTCTTCTCATTCTGTCTCTCCAGTACGAGTTTGGCTTTCAGCCACAGAGGAGAAAGACACCCCTTCACGTCCCCAGTAACACTTCTGACTAAGCAAATATTTATTCTAATTTCAGCAGGGCTCCATTTCAAGCCCGGGGGAACTAAAGTCCCATCATGTAATTAAACAGTCAGCCTCAAGCACGACTCCTGCCCTCTTTGCCAGTCAAAATTTTGCCCGAGCATGAAGGTGACCTGCCTTGGTGTTAGTTTTTATAATAATTAAGGTATTGATTTATGACTGATTCAAGTTAAGCAGTCAGCCATGTCATAAACTAACTCTGTTAAAGCAGGTTTTTTTAGGCTTTGTATAGAGAGAGTGTGTGTGTGTGTGTGTGTGTGTGTGTGTGTGTGTGTTCTTTCTTCCACCCAGTGGTGCTTTTTCTTCAAAGAGTTAACACTGGAGACTTTCCAGGAAGGCTGGAGCCTCTCATCCTGTGGGTCCTCCCCCCTGTTTCAGTGCTGTGACCTCACTGTTCAATTGGCACTGGTTCAAGAACGCTAAAACACGTGCGCACCGCCGCAAACAGATACACATACGCTCTATATCAGGCAGGCAGAGGTTCACAAACGACTTCAGCTGTCAGCTCGTGGTTGAGCTGCATGAGGGGGAGACGTGCATCTTTCAAATAAGAAGTGCAGTTAAAAAAAAGAAAAAAAAAGAGCGATAAAAAGAGATGCAAGAAATAGTGGGGAAATGGCGTGAAGATCAAGACTGGTACAGATCAACACATTAACAGGGGAAGAGGGAAGCCAGTTCTTTCTTTTTTTCCCCCTCTGTTTGGATGGTGTTGGTGTTAGATCGTTCTCTAAAGCTCTGCGTGTCATCCTGCATATGTAAACCAGTGGGCTGTGCTCTGAGCAAAATAGGCTTACCACAGGAATCGCACAAAAAGCCTAATTTCAGGAAGAGAAGGAAAAAACATGTGACACACACACGGCTCCGAGACATCAAGCACAACTGAAAGAGCTTATGTGTATCAACCTGCTTTCCTAGAGGAGGGATGCACGCTGAAACAGAGAGAGACTTTCAGCGTCAACGCTTCTGGACTGACTCAAAGGGAGTTGATTACTCATGCGACTTTGGCTCCTCGGTTTGTGACTTGTCAGAGATGGGAACCATGTGCGGTATCAAGAGGGCATGGGCACACGAAAGGAAAAGCTAAAGAGTGCAACCGGAGGACAAGTGCTACGAAGCGAAATACAGGGAACTATGAGTTTGCCTACTAACTGTGTCTTTCTCGCTCCTGCCGACCGGGCATTCAAAGTCCGGAACGGGAATATCTACGGATCGCCATGCGCGGTAAACCGTCCAATCGACATCTTACAGAAACGCAGGCGGTAAATCTTTTCCTACTTTTCTTTCAATGTAACCACAGGGGGGTAATGCATGTGCAGTTTAAAGCTGCCAAGATCCGTTCTCGGTTTGTCAACCAGTGGCAGCACATGTTCTTGTGCCAGTTCTGAATTTTGTGAATGGTGTCACATAGAAGATGAGCTTTTAGGGCATTTCAGTCAGTGCTCTTGCATGAAGCTATCCGTGCAGCAGGTCAATAGTGAAGCAAGACACCTTTCTTTTTTTTCTTTTCCTTTTTTTTTTTTAAACACTGGACACCTCGTGTCTGTACATTAAGGGTTGAGTGTGTTAAGCTCTTTAATACAGTAAATGCACCTGATGGTTTTGTGTACAGTATTAAAAAAGATATTCTTCATATTAAGTACTGAAAAAACATAGTTATATTTTTATGATTGTTTTTTATCTCAGGTTGTTTAGGTTCCTAAGTACATATGGTCACTTATTTAAAGAAAATAATAATAATAATAATTCAGGGTCTCATAAAAGTCTCCATACATAAGGGGAAATGAACATTTCTGAATGTTGAAGCCATTGAATTATTTCAGTATGCTCTTCTTAAAAGGCTTTTCGATCCAATACATACAATATAAAATAAGTATGAAGTACATGAAAATTCGAAGTGCATTTTGCTTAAAGGTGTAAATCCCACATATGGAGCACAATGCTTAACATTTTCATGCATTTTACTGTGTACTTATTTTATATGTATTTTATCTCTGTACATTTTAGTTCATACTGTATTAAGGTAATAAAGAAGCTAATAATTTAGGACCTCAGGGACAAGCAGGAAGTGAGACTTATCCTGGTGTTTCTAACCAGATTTTACAGCCTTGTCTTGTGTCTTTTTCTGCACAGAGTCCATCTGGTGTTCTGTTTTGGTGATTTGGTCTGTTTTTATGTTTTTTTTTTTTGTTTTCACACAGACCCTCAAGTTTAGCAGGGTCTTAATGAACAGATCTATAGATATGATTTAAAATGTGGCCAAATATGTTTCTGAATCAAAGTGTAGTGTTTAAGTCTTTTCTCCAAGCATGCACACCATCTCTCCTTTCACAGGTGTAAAGGTAAGTGATGCCTTTGTTATATAGTGCTCTGGTGTGTCTCTTAAGACAGAGCTACAAATTTGTGGCCCAAAGGATACCCTGATAGGATTACTTCCTCTGAAATATATAATACTAATACATGCCTTTTATTACTACTAATTGGTAATAATAATAATGTATAATCTGCTGAAAGCATTGTACACACACAACCAACTATATGTATAGTATAGGTTTCTGAAGCACCCATGTTTCCCTTCTTCTTTAATTGCAAAACAATGTATAACATGCTTTATATATGTAAAAGCAGGTCCGTCTGGGCAAACATTTTTTTTTTTTATCAAACTTTACCATGATTCAGCATACCATCTCTCATAAGAGACTCTTGTGAATACATTTGTGTCATTTCCTGTTGTTGAAAAAGCAAGTGCCCAAGCTGTACAAAAAAAAAATGACACTGAGGGGAGCCGTTTGGGAGCGGATTCCTTAAGAAGTGATTGTACGTTTTCAATGGCAGGAAACTAATGGAACGAGCACCAGGAATTGTCTTTTTATTTGCAGTCTGCGACCATCCTGCAGGAATTTCTTTATGCACGTGTGCAAGTTCGCTGCAACCCGCTGAAATGAGGTCAAAGCTGAGCGCAAACTATTGTGCCACTACCATTCGAAAAGCAGAGCTGTTGACGGAAAATGTGCATAAATCATTGCCTCGATATCAGCTTAAATATTCCATCATAAATATCCAGATGGCTCATTGGAGTTGTTTTGAAGTAATATTTAAAACATTGTCTTTGATACCAAGGTTTCTTATCTCACGCACATCCAACGCTGCTGTGCTTGTTTATCTCTGATAGGAGTGCAAACCAAGCCACAACTGACGTCAACCGAAGAGCTGTGCATGGTGACACAGGCGTTTGTGGTCACAGTTTCTCTTACCACTTTTCAAAAAATATATATATATGTGTGTGTGTGTTCAAAGTGTGTCCGCAGCAACTGAGTGTTTTAGGCATTTTCCTGAATCTACCATTTAAAGTAATCCGCTGGTCAAAGACTATGTTTGCCTTGAGTTTTACAGCTAAACTAACAAGAGGACGCTTAGACAAGGTGCAGTTTCCTGCAAAAGTTTTGCACACCTTTGCTTAGATTGTCACACAATTAGGAGGACAAAATAGATTCTTAAGGACGTTAAAGGCTGCATGCATAACTCCTTAAAGAGTATTGGTTTACATAACTTACATAAATTGTAGGTAAAATGCACATTTCTAACATGTTATAATGCATTATATATCTTGTTATTGTTATAAAGTCGAACAGCCTTTATCATGCCTTGTATAATAATAATAATAATAATAGAATATGATACTGGAAACATTAGAAAATCATTCGAAAATACAAACGGCATGTTATCCCTTTCCTGAAGCGAAGGAAAAGTTAGGTAAAGTACAGTAGGTTATAGTATCGTATGTCTATTAATATAGTCTAGATTTACATATTAAAAGTATATGCAGTCAGCTACTCATGACAGAGTTCAAAGGATTTCCGGGTCTTAATAAACAAACAAATGTATTAAGTACTACTTGCCCTAAGGTTGTGGCATATTTCAGACTTAAATATATAACATATTTCAGAGTTACATACAAATGTGACTTTTCCATGTACCTTATTGTACTACTGGTATGTCAGACTCGCATAGCGAGGCCAAGCTTGCCAAGTGAGATCATATTTGTCTTTATGCATTTTATATTTCTGCTTATATTCATTTTATGAAAACCTATGAGAGTTTTGTACCAGACTTATGTATAGTCTCACTTAGTCTAAATCAGATTTTGAGTTTTGACATTTGACATCATCATTTTTATTATATGTGACCAGAAGTAAACTGAGCCACAAACACAATGTTCATAACATTTAATTAAAAATAAACTCCAAAATAGTCATAACATAACCTTTTCTCAATCAAAATCAAACGCCTTTATAGACGTTTCTTTAGGTTTATGTCATAAGTTGTCATAAAGAATTTATGTAGGCATCATGTAGGTTTGTAATCAGTGACCTTAGGTAATAGCTTGACATTTACTTGGAGCACTGATGCATGCATCCCCCTACTTGGTGTGCATCCCCCTTACTGAACAAAATGCTTCCTTCTTGTGTTTATAACAGGACAGTAACATTTTTACACAAGGTATGATCTGATAAGGTTATGATGAAACCTTAGAAGATTTCTTGACCATACGTATGTTATGCACTTCCATCTTCGATTCGATCCATACAGTATATTGATTTGACAGAAGCTTACATGTCTTGCTGAAGAACCCAACTATGGCAGCTTGTCGGTGCAAAAATGTAAACATACAGCCTTCTGATCTGGAGCGCAAAGCCTAAACCTCTGAGCCACCACAAGTGGCTCAACTAGCGTACATCAATTCAACCACCTCCGCCACTGAACTAAAGCCCATACACACAATAAAATGAAATAAAATAAAAATCAGTAGTTTATTAACTGAACAATTTTTTTTTTACTTACCTATTAAGTTACATGTATACAATATTTTCATTCTCTTAGAGTAGTTGCTAAACTAAAGGGTACAAAAACGATCCACTACATTGCAGATGTAAAAGAACATTATGATGTCTTATTGTGTAATTTGTTAAGCATTTACAGTACACTGCCGCTGAATAATAAAACGTATTTTGGCATTTTAACCCTTTACAGTGCACTTACTTGGAAACACTTGGAAATTGAAAATTTCAAGACTTTTGTCCAAGACTTTTTTCACACAAAAAAAATACATTTCTGTCATTTTACCAAAAAGTGTATGTATGTAAATGTTTTTTTAAACACATAAAGTTACAGATAAAGACACAAAAATGTGCAATCTCAAAATATACAAATAAAAAAAATCTTAGCAATGCAATCTTAAAATATACAATATAAATCTTAAAGTATACAAAAAAAATGTGCAAAAGTCTTAGGCACTATATTATATGCTGTACCAATTTCATTATATATGTTTATCATGTCTGCATAATTATGTACAAAATTATTCAGTATTTCCATATGTAACTTAAAAATTCATAAATAAATAACATTACAGGAGAATATATGCTGTATAACTGTTTTACTTATAGTACTGTGCAAAAGTCTTAGGCATATACAAAAATATGGCATAAGCAAATGATGCTTTTGAAAACATTTCTGAATAAAAGAAACTTCTATACCGAGTAAAAAAGAGTAATAAAATAAACAGTCAACATTTGGAGTGAAAACTCTGCTTAAAATCAGGGGTTTTAGACACAAATTTGTGCGGTTTTATAAGAAAACAGCTGTTAGGTTTTACTGAGCTTGCTGGAGAAAATGAGTTCTTCTGGTAACTTTGTCACACT
>JAQMYJ010000007.1:7595940-7641537 GCA_030014305.1 Clarias laeviceps | reverse complement strand
ATTTATTTATTAATTTTTAAGTTATATATATGGAAATACTGAATGATTTTGTACATAATTATGCAGACATGATAAACATATATAACAATTGGTACTGCATGTAATGTGGTGACTTTTACACAATACTGTATATAATTAAAGTTTTTTTTCATGTAAGATAACTTGTAAGTTACCAAATAAGTTTCCTCACCCGATTAAGGATTGAAGTTATACTCATAACTTTTTATCATCTTTACTGGCAATCTTAATTAGATGAGTAAAATAAACTAATTCGACAGCATATTTCAACAAACCACTGAGCAAAATCATACACCTACTCCTACTGAAAGACATTTCACATTTCTCTTTTTCCATTTCTGAGTAACCTTTACTCAGTGTCCTTGACTGTTAGTTATATACTGTCTAAACACTTTACTTTTATACCAATCTTCAGCTCTGTGAAAGCTAACTGTTGTGACATCTGTTTTTTTTTTTTTGTCTGATGTGACTGTTTTCAATTATTCTACTTTCAATTAGACATGACATCCTCTGAATCTAATTATTTATGCTTTTAAAAGGATCTTAAATAATTCAAAATCCCATTAATTTATTATTGTATTGTGTTATATAAGTATATATCTGTTATAAAACAAGAAAGCAGAAAAAAAAAAGCACTCCAATATAACCACCTTTGTAGAAGCTTAAGAATACTTCACCTTTTCATGTAAACGCTTTAATTAAAAGGGGAAGTGGTAGAACCTGCTTCACCCCAGGTCGCAATCACTTGTTTATTGAAATGTGCCTATTAAACCCACATCTGTAGACCAAATCAAAGACCAGTCCCCTTTGCCTCCCTTCTGCTCTTGACTCTCACCCCAGCCTGTGCATTAGGCCTTCATGGCCAGGCGCTTTGCTACTTAATTGCTTTTGCTCTGCAAGTGATGCACGCTGTCCAATTGGGATCAATATGGCGTTCCAAATAAAGCCTGGATCTGCTGAGAGCTTAATCAGGCCCAGTAGTGGGGATAGTGGATCCGGGAGAGAGGCTGAGCTCTGGACAAGTCCCCGTGTGTTTTTTATTTTGAAGAGCGCTACCCTCAATTATGCCACGCTCGGCGCAACAGTCTTCTCAGACCACCACCGAAGAGCTTATTGATTACGCCATCTCATCACTCCTTTCATTAGCCATATACCTAATACACATAGACTATATGTGACTTATCTCTGCTAGTGCAATTCATTCTGCTGTCCTCAGACTTAGCACCTACTACACACTCTATTCAGACTAATTTTTAAACTGTTCTCTAAAGCTGATTCTCTTTGTACATTTTTTTTTTTTTTGTATTTCACTTTCAACTGGTTGGTAGGAAACTACCTTGGAATGTCTCCGATGTCATTGTGTGCTTTAGCTTTACCATTTCCCTTCAGTGGAACTAAGGGCCCCAAGCATGTCCTAGCATCACAATGCCCTTGCACACAAAGCAACATCGAGCACATGGTTTGGCGATGCTGGCGTGGAAGAACTCAAATGGCCTGCAGAGCCCTGACCTCAACCCCAATTAACATCTTTGCAATGAATTGGAATGATCTCTAATGGTCTCTTTGGTAAATGGTCTTGTCTTGATCACAGTCCAGTTTTTGGTGGTAGTCGTTTTAGTTTTTAATATTTTATTTAAAAAAAATAATAATAAAAATAAAGTCTTAGTGCTTGTTCTAAATCAGGTTATTTGGCTTATCTTTTGTACCTGGAAATAATTTACTTTGAAATGCTGATGGGAAATGTGGTTGCTTTTTTTATTCTATTATTATTTTTATTTTGTATTGAGCCTAGTCAGCCTTTAAGGGCCTCTCAGCAGCACGTGCATTGTTGGTAAAACCTGGAATGTTCAGCCATCACACCCACTCCCCACACATTTTACACTTGTTGAGGTTTGTGCGTTGAGGGTGTAGCCTAGTGTTGATTATTAGGAGGCAACTTATTGAACATGTTTTTTCCCCTTGATCATCCTCCATGGTTAGAATTAAAAAGAAACAATGGCTAAAAATGTGTTTTAAAATAATTCTTTATACTATATATTTTGACATTGTTTTTTACATATATTTGATTTTTAGAATTTAACAAGTTTATTTTACATATTCAATACATAGTCTAATAATTTATTACAATTATACATAACACACCATACATACCCTGTTTATTGCCCATTTAAAAAATGCATCACCAAATCAGCGTTTACCAGTAAAAGATTTTTTATATGATTTGTTTATAACTAATACTGGATTCAGTGCTGGTCCGGGTAAAATGGGAGGGTTGCGTCAGGAATGGCATCCGGCGTAAAACCTGTGCCAAGCTTGTATGTGCGGACCAAGTGTCCGCTATGGCAACTCCTTGCCGGGAGCAGCTGAAAGACCACAACAATAAGACTAGTACGAATACCACATTTAACTGCTACATCGAATTTTATATCAAATGACTTCAGTTCTAGCATCTCTCATGGTTGCTCAATGGCAAAAATAGCTGAGTAATATGGAAAGGGGGAAAGTTACTTTAGTTTTTGTGGTTAGTTTAAAGGGCAGCTGATGTAACCTGATTCCTTTGAATTGATGACGGTGACTTTAGTAGCAATTATATTACATTTACCAAATATAGACATCTAACATAAATCTGCTGGAAGAAAACAGTATGAAATGAAAATTTGGAACATTGTACTCAGAACAGCATCATTCTTTATTGTTGCAAATTCACCACATAGACTATAAATAATATTCAGAAGGGGGAAAAAGCAATTAATGAAAACAAAGTCAGTATTTGGTGCAACTGTGATTTGAGGATGCTTTAGTCCCAGGTACAATTTGTGCAGCTTTATAAGGAAATTACCCCAAAAAAAATTTGCCCCGGAAATTGGTCGATATATAATGTGCTGCTTTTTTCTGGCACACAAATATTTTTCTATAACTTTTAACTTTGTGGTGGAATATTGATGTTTGAAAATCAGAAATTTAAGTTTTTGTACTGTCTCAATAATAAAGAGTTATAATAAAATGTAAAAAAAAATCCATTAGAAAGTTTGTACTAAAACACAGCGTGTTTATGTGTGTATAGTACATTGGAAAAAAATGCTTCACACTAACATTAGCACAGGAAATATGCCTTCAGTAGTGTAACTTCCTGTGATGTGAGCAAACTTTTAGATAACTATGTTCCTAATCCCCACAGTCTAACAGAAAATGGCATATTTTTATATTGTATACTTTGCAATATTAATTTCTATTAAAAAAACAGTCAAGAAAAAAACTGAAGCTAAAAGGCCTCATGGGCAAACTGTTTTGTTTCCTATAGTACATAATGTCCCATGTCTGGTCCTAAACATTGCCTTGGAAACAAGTCTGAATTAAGCATGTGCCTTCTGTTCTGCATAAATTTACTATTTGAAGATCGTTGGGTTCATAATCAATATGCATTGAATATGTCAGCCCAGTAATTAAGCCTGTTGCTCTAAGGTAACCGCACATACTCTAGCATCAAGCATAGCATCCATGATGTTTAGCACCACTTTCTATATGATGCTACATCTGCGATGCTTCACAGTACTCCTAATGTGCTCCAGGTGATTAGTAATGTTGAGGATGTTTTGGAAATGTTAGGGAATGTTTGGGAAAATTCAAAACAGGATTTCATATGCCATACTGCTATTCCATATAGCCCAACATTATGGAGTCCAGGTGCTAAGGTTCTGCTGTGAACTTTCTCCTGCTCCCATCTGAACTTGCAGATGTTTCCAGGCACTTCAAAGTTAACCTTGTAATGTTGGTTGCTTCTCTGACAAATGCCTTCCTTATTGTGCCTTATGCCATAAAAATATTTATTTATTGATCATTAATATCAATAAATTTTTTAGAATTTTGGAGACTTTTTTGTAGATTGGATGGATATTCATACCCACTTTAATATTAATGACCTTTTTGTGCATGTTTTTTTTTTTTTTTTTTTAGTTTTTTTAGTTGCACAACTATACTGTAGCATTAGTTAAATATTATATTGGACAGATCTGTCTTCTCTTTTTCACATGTTCTCAGTGAGACCCTCAGGACATAGAACATAATTAAAACCCATATAGGCATTTTATAAAAAAATAATGTTTAAATTAATATTTGTGCCCTGATGTCTTTAACTCAATGCTAGTAAACTGATAAACATTTTTTTTATCAGATCTTTTTTAAATATCTGACCTGAATTAGAAAAGGTAAGGCTTTCCATCATTCTAACAGGCTACTTGCAACTTTATATGACATAATTTTGCATAGCAGTAACCAAGTAATAGTTAACCCATGTTTCACACCCAGTGTGTAACCCAATAATGTCTATCTTTAGACATTTGCATATGTTTGTGTGTGTGTGTGTGTGTGTGTGTGTGTGTGTGTGTGTGGTACAGGGTTCTATACAGTATGTAGGGCACATTTTGTGAGTTCTAAATTTTTGTGACATCATTCCCATATCCTGGTAGGAGTAAAAGTTTGGTCCTGCATGACATATTCAACATACTCTGACATCATGATGCAACAATGAATGCACAGTTTCCTGTCTTTGGCCTCTCTCGACAAGACACACTGGCAGAACTTCCATATAAAGTTTTTTTTTTTTTTTCTAAACTGACCAGCATGCATTTCTGGCATGTATCCATTCCGCTCAAGATGTAATTTAATTTTAAGTTAATATGAAATTTGAGCAAATTTCCTAGTTCAAATTCATATTACAATAGGCCTTCAAAATAATCACATCAGGAGGTTAGTCTGATATGTGATGGCACAGTGGCATAGTGGTTAGCACTGTGGCCTCGCACCTCCAGGGTCAATGCTTCGATTTCTGCCTCACGTCTGTGTGAGTAGAGTTTGCATGTAGCTGTAGCACAAATGCTTGTAGCGGAAGCATGTTCTCCCAGTGCCTGGTAGGTTTCCTCCAGGTGCTCCGGTTTAATCCCAAAGTCCAAAGATTAGCCTGATTGCTATTTCTAAATTCCCCATAGTGTGTGCATGTGTGTATGTGCCCAGAGTCCCCTGGGATAACCTCCAGGCCACCCTCATGCTTGTACCGGATAAGTGGTATTGAGTGAAAGAGAGTAAGTGAGTAATTTAAACAGTAAATTGATCATATAAATACATAAAAAGGTTTAAATAAAAGGTTTTGAGTTTTGATTTTGCAAAGGAGGAAATAAAGAAATGTATATCAGTGCAAGGGAAGTTTTAGGGCAACATTTGCAAAATCCCAGCCACATTTTTCTAATTAGAGAGGAAGGGTGAAATAGAGCTGATCAGAAGACCTCAAGTGTCTATTAATAAAGCAGATAAATAGCAAATACATGCAATGCTGACCTCATAAATACACTGACACTGCAGTGGACTCTCAAATGAAGTAAAGCTAAAATTGGAGTAACATGATTCTCTTTACACCACCAACTAATCATGCAGCAGTATTTTAAAGTCGTTGCAAATGTCCCAGGGAGGATGAAGTGTGTAGCTGAAAAGATTTCAGCTCAAGCCTGCTTTACAGTGATCTAAGCAAGATGCCACAAACATATAGATCATCTTTTCCTAAATCAAGAAGGATGAAATTTCGTGGGCTATTTGCTCCCCAACAGCTATACAATTCCTCCATGTACAATGTGGTTTTGCTGTAAGAGATGGTCTGAAAAAGGCTGAAAGTTGTTTGTGTTTTTCAAAACATCTGGACATTTTTGCTGCTGTATTATGACAAAAAGGTTTCATGATATGGAAGGAGAAGTGGGAAGAAAAATCCAGTCTAAATACATTCAAAATAAGAAAAAGGCTTGAGGAAAATAATCAGTTGAATGCTGTAAAATGCTAGCAATGACACTGACATGCCACATATCATGTTGTTTGATTTACAGTGGCTTTTTTTTATTATTATTTTTTTTTTACACAGCCTGAATTTGTCCAAGAATGAGAAGGGAATATTTTATCGTTAAAGATTGTGCTTGTACTGTATACACACTATAAACGTACAAATACAAAAGTATTTGGCCCAACCTGCAGTGACAATATTACTTCAATATGGAGTTGGTCTCCCTTTTGGAGCTATAACAGTTTCCACTCTTCTTGGAAGGCTGTCCATGATAATTGTGTTTCTGTTGGAATTTGTGCCCATTCATTCTGTAAAGCGTCTAATGTGCCCGATGGGGTTGAGCTCAGGGCTCAGTCGAGTTCTTCCACACCAAACTCATTAAACCATGTGTTTATAGTCCTTGCTTAGTGCACTGCGGCACTGTCATGTTGGAATAGAAAAGGGTCTTCCCCAAACTGTTGGCACAAAGTTGGAAGGATAGCATTGTCCGAGATGCTGAAGCATTAAGATTGCCCTTCCTTGGGGATAAGAGGCCTGATTGAAACACCTAAATTCAATAATTTAACAGGTTCGACTAAATACTTTTGTCCATATAGTGTATATACGAAATTATAAATAATATATAATAATAATCAATATAATATAAAATAATATGTAATAACCAATTTTGGTTTCTAATTTAAATAAGAAATTTTTTTAACTTGTAGCTCAGACTAACAATACTCAGTGGTGACATGATGCTGGGAAATGGGTTTTCAGTCCATTTCCTAAATCCATGGGCTGGGGCTTAATTAAGTACCCATGATTGTTGGGTGTCAAAGGAAGATAAATTTGTGGAACTACACTCAAATGTAATTGGACTGTAACTAATTCATATACAGAACAAAAGCAACATCAATCATAATACTGAGTTATAAATGTTATTTCAGTGACTTTGACAATGACATGGTTGTTGCTGCCAGATGGGCTGGTTTGAGTATTTTAGAAACTGCTGATCTCCTGGGATTTCTGCATGCAACCATGTTTAGAGTCTTCCAGAGTTGTTCTTTTACAAAATAGTGCAACAAAGCTGACATGATTGCAGAAACTGAAAAAAATAAACATCTGAAAACATGCTAAATGTCAAACCTTGATGTGGTTGGAAGGAGGGTTAAAGATGCTCAGCAGTTCTCATCCCATACTTTTAGGGACCCTTTTGGATTTTTAAGATGAGTGTGAAAACATGTAGCGCATTCAGAGATGTTTGTACCATGAGAAGACGTACTGCATTGCAAATAGGGTTGTAATGTGCTTCACCTGAGTGAGTATAACTACCCTGAGCTGCTGTACAAGCTATTTATAGTTCTCTAGTCAGACCAGGTGACCTTCACTGTTACAATATTCATCCCTTCACCTCTAAGATCACTATTCCCTCTAAATGCCAGATGAGTAGGACAAGGAAATGGTCTTTGTCTTGGACCAATCCAGCAGCCTTCCTGTCACATCTTTTCAATCCAAATGCAAAGTTCCCATTGGCTCCTTTCCCTTTGAGTCAAGTGGCTTCAGTCAAATAATCATTCTGATTATGAAAAAACCAACACATTTCGTGTTTGAAGTTTTAAGATTTCCAACCTTAACAACGAAGAAGCACAGTGTGATTTTATAGTATATAATGCAATTAATATACAATATTAATACTTTATTAATCTAACGTATACAGGTGTTAAATATTTACATATATAACGTCAGGAGGTGTGATCTGCGAAATAAAACAGGACATGGCCTGTTGTTCATAAATTCATCAACATTATGAAATAAAATAGATATATCAAATAGATGGGCAAAGTTTGATTAAACAGACGGTGGGAATACAAGTCATTTAGAGAATATTTAAACATATTTATGAAATGTTTAGCAAATATTTGAACAAATATCTTTATATACTGTAACATGCCCTGCAATGGATTGGCATCCTGTCCAGGGTGTACCCCATCTTGTGGCCTAAGTGTCCTGGGATAGGCTCCAGGCCCCACACAACCCTGCCTACAGGATAAAGTGGTATATACAACAACGATGATCTTAAAATAACTTGGTTTTACCATTTCTAACTCTACTGATGAATGAATGAAAGAACTTAAAAAAAAGCCCAGAATCTTAAATAGTGTGCTGCTATTTTTTTAATTCTTTCATTCCTTATTCATTCTTCACTCATATTTTATGGTTGTGCTTAATTGCTATCTAATTATGTCTTGGACCCTTCTTTTCTGTTGCAGTTTTGATGTGGAGAATGGACCGTCAGTGGGGCGAGCGCTGGACTCTCAGGTCAGCCCGAGCTCTGGCCTGGTCCTGCAGGGCAACTTCCCTCACAGCCAGCGACGCGAGTCTTTCTTGTACCGCTCCGACTCCGACTTTGACATCTCACCGAAGGCCATGTCTCGAAATTCCTCCACTGCTAGTGAGCTGTGAGTATTAATACTCTGCTTGGTTCTTTACTGACACTTCTCAGAATGAGATTACTATGTATTGCAGAGTTTCCTGTTTCTGATAATAGACTGAAAACTTTTTTATGACCATCATGATGAATATCAACATACTGTGATATAACTATGTCCTTTATAGTCATTTCGCTATCCTATTCGTCCTCGTTGTTGACATCATGTTTGACGTCCATGGCTTTTTGCACAAACATCCAAGTGAGGTCATGAGACTCCTTTTGTTTTGTATTTTTTTTTTCCTCAAGGGAAGAGGGCTTGAAACAGTGGGAAGTCAGTTGCCTGCCTCGGTGAGATAAGCGTGTGGCAACTCTATTTTCCTTTAACAGATTGTTTCTAATAATGTGTTTTCCCACCTACTGACATCCCCACCGGTCACCAAGACCCTCTCACACACTCCTTTTCCCAACCCCACATGGCTCACCCGAATTCGATGATATGTGGCCTTATTTTAGTGTGATGCATGTACCTTCGTCTGTTGTTAAACGATTTGTCTGTCTGCATGACCCACCAGTTGGAGCAACATGAGCTATATATTTAAATATATAGAAATTTTTTTACAAATGATTTCTGTAAATTTAATTATTTAATTACACAGGTACACAATTTGGGTAGTGTCTAGTAATAGCTAACAAACTAACAATGCACTATGGTTGTTGTTTTTTTGACTCGGTCAAAAATGTATAGACACTTAAGGAAAAGAAGAATAGTACGATGTATATTATGTTAATATAATATTAATAATAGTATCATATATATCAATATATAATGTATAGCAATAAATTTAGATTTAAAATTTTTATGCAAGTTTTTCTTTTCCTAATGTGGATAAATTTTTTTGGCTGACTCTGTATGTGTGTGTGTGTGTGTGTGTATGTGTGTATACAGGTGGGTCATAGGAGATATTTTAATATTTGTGTCGTCATTGTCGGGATTTACACCTGCACCTGTTTTTTTCCATTGTCACGATTTCTGTCATAATTCCACTCGCAGTTACGTCGAGAGTACAGGAAATAAAAACAATGAAATAGTCCATGAATTCCACCTATAAATGTATTTATTTGTATAACTATTTGTAAAGTCTATTTAAATTGTTAACTTTTAAAATTAGCATGTTTTCAATAATGCATATACATGACATGCTGATTTGTCATACAAATGTATGTACAGTAGCACAGCAAAAATGGTTGGTTCACTATTCAATTTAATAATGTGATGTGTAAATGGCAATAAACCTGATCAATTACAGTACATTCATTTACACACATATAAACTTCATGATTTATCCCCAATAATCCCTATTGCGAACTGGGTCAGTATTTGTCATTTTGATCTTTCAAAAAAAGTTTGGGACACACTGGTTTAGACACTTCTCTTCTCAAGTGACGCCATTCCTATCATGTACTCTTAATTCCGAATTACTCATATAAGTTGACTGGATTCAGATAGAAACTTCCCCTTTTTACATAAGGGTGAAATTAGCAGGAAGATGTTGTGCATAATGTGTTACCCTAAACAGTATTAAGAAGAGCCTTCTCCATTACATTTACATTTAGGCAGACGCTCTTATTCAGAGCAACTTACTTTTTTTTTTTTTATCTGAGCAGTTGAGGGTTAAGGGCCTTGCTCAAGGGCCCAACAGTGGCAACTTGGTGGTTGTGGGATTTGAATCTGGGATCTTCCGAACCATAGTCCAATGCCTTAACCACTGAGCTACCCCTGGCATACTGAGAAATTAGGATTTGTGTTTATTTACTTTCTCCGAAACAAAAATAAGTATTTTTTTTACTTTTATTTCAGACATGAAGACATGATTGTAACACCATTTGCACAGGTTAGTGAAATGATGGCATGTTTTATACCATTTGCCACCATGTCTAACGTTTTATTGGTTCTAGAGCACATGCAATTTACAGATATTCCTCCACATACTGTAGGTCCTGGCCAGTTTGCGAACAGTACGGACCAATTTTGCAGCATTGACTCATCTGCAGGATCGGGGAAGTTGCAAGTAAGAGAGATTGTCTGTTTTATATTTGTCCAGCATTTTTATTAGATTTTATTCGAATGTTTTATCCACAGGGACACGGTGACGCAGTGGTTAGCAGTGTTCTCATTCAGCTACAGGGTTAAGGGGTCCGATTTTGCCTCTGATCTGTGTCCTCTGGGTGCTCCATCCTCTCCGCACACTCCAAAAAACATGATCTGTAGTCTGATTGTTGTTACCATATTGCCTTTATGATAAGCTGTGCCCTGTGCTGGGTTGGCACTCCGTCTAGGGTGTACCTTGTCTTGTTTCTTGCACTCCCTGAGATAGGCTCCATCCACCCTTCAACCCTTCACAAGATAAGGTTTATAGAAAATGCACAAATTAATGCTTCCTCCTCTTTTAGCCACCTGAAAAAATGAAAGAAATTTTTCATACATTTCACTTACTGCATTTTATTTCTCTTTTCTAGACGGCCATCAGTCAGTAATCCACCCTCAGTGTGCAAGCAGGGTGTGCCAGGTCAGTGGCTATCTCTTTAGTCTTGGATGGAGGGACACTGGGCTTATTTTGTATGACTCCAAATGGCTCCATATGAATACAAATAGCTCACTGAATTATAACCATGGAGATCCATATGATTCCCATAAAATCCAATTGATATTCAATCGGAATCTCATTGTGAATTCTAATAGAAATTTCTAGTGCATTACTGTTTATTTAAAATCCGATGTTTAAGGATTTTTAAGGTCTCACCCTTCGAAATAGTATAGACTTATTTAATTTCCAATTGGCTTTTTGTTAGACTTGAATGCAGAGTGTGCAATATGAATTTTATATGGACTTTATGGCCTGTAATACACAGCCTTTCCAAAAACAAGTCACCATTTCAATTTAAATCAGCAAATACTTAAGGGTGTTTAATTGGGTAATTACTGTTAATATATTTCACCTGGAAACACCCTGTTTAATACAACAACTCAGTATTAAAACCTGGAAGAATACCCCATCAGTTTCTGCCTGGCAGAAAATAAAAATGTTGCACACACTAATAATTCATTGGAACACCTTTAGATTTGATTCCGGTGCACTTTTGATAAGCGTATGCAAGGTTGCAGCATTTATTTATGGCCTTCATCTTTGCCTGAGTTCTTACACTTATGACAAGGAGAGTTGAATCACTCATCAAAGTCTTCTCCAGCACATCCCAAAGACTTTCAGTGGGGTTAATTAAGGTCAGGACTCTGTTGGGATCAAGTAATGTGTGAAAATGATTCCTCATGCTCCCAGAACAACTCTTTCACAATATGAACCCAATGAATCTTGGCATTGTCTTCCTGGAATATGTGGGGAAAAAAACCTCCGTAGATGTTATACCTTGGCCATTCAGTAGCCTACATTCAGGTCGTCAGCTGATTTCAGTTTAAAGTATTGTCACATAACGTTGCAGAGCCTAGACTTGACCACCTGGAGAAAAGAAATGTAAAGAATCAAAGAAATGTGGTTGGAAAAAAATATATGATTGGATATCACTTAAATACTTAGGGATGTCACAATATAGAAAACTGACTTTAGAAAACCCAAGTTATGTTTAATAGTGAAAGTTATGTTAAAAAGTGAAAGTAAGAGCACTTCCACATACACAATATGATGGGAATTCACAGGATTTGGATTAAACCACTGTGTGGCCACTTGTTAGTGAGGTTAATCAGCAAAAACTGATTGGCAGTATAAAGATTGTGTTTGGAGCAGTAGGAAAAGGTCATATGGTCAGATTGACCCTATTCTGGAGCGATAGGTGGATCAGTGTTAGAAAGGAAGCACATGAAGTGATGCACCAATCATGCATATTGGCCAAGATACAAGTCTCTGGAGGCAATGGTATAATCTGGGGTTGCTCCAGTTGGTCTAGTCCATTCTCTGCAACGTTATGTTGCAATAAACTGAAATCAGCTGACGACCTTGATGTAGGCTACTGAATGGCCAAGCTATCACATCTATGGAATTTTTTTTTTTTTTTTTTTTTTTTGCATATTCCAGGAAGAAAATGCCAATATTCATTGGGGTCAAATTGTAAAAAAGTGGTTCTGGGAGCATAAGGAATCATTTACTTGGTTCCAACAGAGTCCTGACCTTAACCCCACTGAAAGTCTTTGGGATGTGCTGGAGAAGACTTTGATGAGTGGTTCAACTCTCCTTGTCATAAGTGTAAGATCTCAGCCAAAGATTAAGGCCATAAATAAATGTTGCAACCCTGCATACACTTGTGAAAAAAGTGCACCAGAAGCTAAAGGTGTTCCAATGAAGTATTAGTGTGCAACATTTTTATTTTCCGCCAGGCAGTGTATAACCTTTAAGCTTTATGTATATTGTATATTGTATATTATTATATATTTTTGATCAATTTATTGATGGTTGTGTAAATTTCAAGGATGTCGTTTGCCATAAACTTGGCTTTGTTTCTCCTCATGTGAGGTCCAAATACGTTCTGGGGATTAAGATGTCTTATCCAGGGCAGGCTAAATTACAGTACATGGTCTAATAATTTATATCGGCCGATATGTGAACTATAAATACACCTTTGCATCACAGTGTGACAAATGTTCTCTCATTTCCAAGGGAAAGCCCATTGGAATTTTCATTGGTTCAAGTTGATAACTACAAATAGCGATTTTACGTATGTTCCGAGCTTAGTAACTGTTCCATTGCAGATGAGACATACCAGAAGTTGGCCATTGAGACACTGGAAGAACTTGACTGGTGTCTGGATCAACTGGAGACGTTGCAGACACGTCACTCGGTCAGCGAGATGGCCTCCAATAAGGTATCATCTCTCAATCTACTGTCTGTTCAACACTATAGTTTTCATTTTGGTACATTTTTTCAATATATTTTTTTGTTTAAATCTATAAATCATTGCAATGATCTGGAGAGAGCAACTGTGTGTGAAAGAGGGCACTTTTCTCCAACTTGTGTTGCGCACTTCAATGATGACACATGAACAGCAGTTAAAAAATGCGAAATATCTTTAGGTGTCTCAAAAGAAGGTTACTGCCAGTCTTCACCCTCCCCTGGACGGTAGCTGTCATGTGATAAGAAAGAGTTGGTTAGTGGGTGGGAATTGGAAAATGACCTAATTAACATGGAAATAATGGGAAAATAAGATAAAAAACACTGGAAACTAGAGTCGTTTTGGAAATATCGGGCCCTGATTTATTATTATTATTATTATTATTATTATTATTATTATTATTTAAATAAGTGACATTTGCATTAGCTGAAGCTTACGTATTCGACACACTCTCTCACATACTCTCTCTCTCTACCAAGTTGTGTGCTTGGAAATGTGAACGTGTGCCGATGTGGAGCTAATGTCACGGGAGATCACTGATCCATGACGTAGCTGCGTGTAGTACTGAAAATGCTATATATAGCTTGATACTATAAATAGACAGCCAATATCATGATTACAATGTATTCCTGCTTCTTGAAACACACTGCGGATATTTAAACAAAAAATATGGAAATGCATGTTATCAACTACTATCTTCATAATTGTTAATTGTTGCAATTTATTAACTGTATAGAATAATACATACATAGATGTTTACTACAGCCTCTTATACACAGATTCTCCTGAGATCCATGGATGTGTGCTAAATCCTTATCTGCAGTTGAGCTCAATGCAAATTTTATATATATTTAGTTACATTATTTGTGTGTTTGTCATAAAATATTTCACAGGCTTAATAGATAAAATACTTATTTTATGACAAAAAAAAACTTGATAATTTTACATGTAGCTTGTTGAAGGAGTTCAGGAGTTCTTGCTCTAACTATAAACATGCTTCAACAAATCTTTTTTTTTCTCTTTTAAACCATCATGAATGTAGTTTTTCTCGTATTTATCCTTTTGCACATCCTTCATTTCATGCACATTAGGTATGCAAAGCACACACACCTCTTGCCCCATGTGCATGCACACACCTCCCTGCGTGCTCCCCAGCCTATCAGATCAGCACAACCTCTGTTGTCAGGAGTAGCTGATTGGAAGTTCTAACGCATGCTGCAAACCGGGGAGGGGGATGCATCTTGTACAAGCATCGTACTCTTTCATCTTTCTGTATGTACATACACCGCCAGTAGTATTTGTATGTTTCTGTTCTGGTTTTTGCTGCATGGGGCAGCTGGAATTATTCCGCTTGGATTATGCGTGCTGTCAGACTACGGTGGAATTCTAAGCTGCTGCGTGCAGTGTTTCACTGAGGACTGTGTTGGATAAGGAATATAATACTTTTTCTTTGCATAAGATTTGCTCAGTAGCAAACAGTATGGCTTCCCACATGTTCTCATGTCAGCGACCGTCATTCTGGTACAGTATGCTCGACTCATGACATTCTCTGGTACAACCTTTTACAATGTGAGTTATGAGGTTAGATATATAAAATGTGTTATGAGAAGACTTTCATTCTGTTTGCATTTCAATACATCTGTAGCTATATATCAGGGGCATTTGTCGTGCACATTATCTAGTAAGTCAATTATGTAGCAGAGGTGCAGTGCAGTGCAAAAAAATTATAATTATAATTCCAGAGCCACAGGTCAAGAATTTAACTTAATATTCATATCAAACACCAGTATGGGGAAAAATTGATGTTGGCATGAGGGACAGAGGAATAACCATGACCTTGTAAATGCCACAAGGGCTTGTTTTGGCCAGTTCAGAACTGGTTCATTTTCTGTTGTTTGGACATAAACTGGTCTTTATGTCTTACTTTTAGTCTTTGGACTGAATGGAAGGCTTTAGTAACACTTTATAACCATGGTGAGTAGAAAAGCATCTCAGAATGCACCCCAGCAGAAGATCACATCAGACCCTATTACAATGAGACTCGTCAAAACTGAAACAGACCAGGCAATTACCACATTGGAGGGAAGGGGAATCCGGTGTACAGAAATGCATGCATGTGTGTGCCGCGTGCGTGAGTTAGCAAGCACATCCATGCATGTGTATTGTGGCCTCACTTGACTTTTCTTTCATAGCACACTTGCCTCATTACGTAACAGCCTCCGCAGAGATGCATGAGGCTCGCTGATTTCGTTGAGCAGGTGTTGTCCTCTAAGACGCTAGCACTGTCTGAATGAAGGGTCCTATCTCCACACATAGCTGCTCTGTGTATGTGAGTTGCCAAGGCAACCGCAAAACACATTGTGTGTGTGTAGTGTGTCTTTTTTCTCCTATAGTACTATTGAATATATCTTATCATCTCATATCACACGTCTAGCTATTTAAACTGCTGCCAGGTTTAGAATCTATACAATAATTATGCATGTCACATGCAAGTTCTCTTTCTATACTAGTGAGGAAATGTACATTAATGTGTTATAGTGTTGAAAAGTAAATGAACAGCTAGTTTATGTCTCTTTTCTTGGGATTATCGTAGCTATTTCTAAAATTGTGCACTAGGTTGGCTGCCTAGTAAAGCTTCACTCCTTTGCGGAATTCCTCCTGCAAAGCCCTTAAAAGTGAATACTCTGTAAAACAGCCCACCCTCTAGATGGCGCCTTTGATGGCTACTTAGTATGTCCCGTTTGTCATGCTCCAGCACTGAGCAGCAGTAGAAGCAAAAGACAGGATCATCATTTCAAAATGCCTCATTATGGGATCATTCAGAGATTATGGTTTAAGGTCAGTATTTACCCCAGAAAAGATTTTCATAATTAGAATCCACATGCATAAGTCAGTATTCTATTCAGCGCTGGACAAAGTACATCCTGTACTTGACTAAAAGTAGAAATACTCTAGGTAAAAAAAAACGACTTAAGTAAAAGGAGAAGTTCTCTATTAGGATTTCTCCTTAAGTAAAACCGCAATCGTATCACCTTCAAATTTAGTATCAAAAATACCAGGCTTGTACAGTAGCTTTTAAGTAATAGTAATAAACACTCTCTGTAGCTACATGATTAAGTTTTTATTGGACAGAAGTCAAATCATGCAATTTTATGGAATATAACAGAACGCAGAAATGTAGTGAAGTAAAAAGTACAAATATTTGCTGTGGTATGTAGTGGAGTAAAAGTATTATTTAATGAAGTAAGTTTCAGATATTGTACATGAAATACGTGCGTACTGTAAGTCAAGAAGTCAAGAAGTAAATGTACCTAGTTACCGTCCTTACTCTGATTCTGGGTGGTTTTCTGTGTAATTTCTTGAGTAGAACTGTCTATAACAGGGTTTCTCAGTAGGGTCTAGATCATCAGCTTAAAACACAAGTGCTTAAATCCATTAAACAATAAAGAGTTAATGTGTTAAAATGTCATCTGAATAAGGAAAAAGCTTAAAGCCTTATGCATATGTATTTTAAATATGAAAAACTTTCCTGGAGTAAATACTGACCTTAATCCACCATCTCTGAATGACAGGGTGCCAATCCATCGCAGGGGCTAAGTTTATACTGTAGCTCTTATTATGTTAATTCATAAAATAAATCAATAAAAGACAGAAACCTCCAGAAAAGCAATGTCTCTAATAAATATTATAGGTAAAAATAAAAGATTAAAAAGTCAAAAAAGGAGGTTATGACAACTTGCCCTGATATGAAACTATAGGGAAAATAATCTACAGCACCCTGATTTGTAAGGTCACACTCAGGTACATGTCTTACTCCGGTTACTGCCCTTGTTTATATTTCAGAAATTTGGGCTGAATAGAAGGTTCAGGAATGTTGAAGTCAAACCAGGACTTTTAATTGTGCACATGAGATATGTATTAGAGAGTTCTGAAAGGCTCTTTATCGTGACACTAGTACACTCATCTCACTAGTTCTTGGATACCATCAAGGTAGAAAGATTTCCCAGTACACTACCCTGCTTCAAAGGCTGGCCTCCCAGGATGGCCCATTATCTCATTGGTTGAGATAGTCATTCACAGAACAACAAATGTTTTACTGCGGCTAAGAGTATCACCACTGTACTGTGTTTGAAGTCTGTGTAAAAGTGTCAACCACTTTTACACGTTCATTTACAAGAAATTTCATCACAAGTCTCAGTTTGACTTGAACGCTCATGCATACATACATGCATTTTTTCCTATTTGGGATTTACAGTATTATTTAAAAGGTTTGGACACAAGTTTGGCTTCATTTTCTACATTCTAGAATACTGTATTTTATTAAGGAACAACAGCAACAGTCGTTTTTTTTATTTTATGACATGAAGGCCAGCTGTTCTGAAATATTTCTTGCAAGAACAGTGTTGTTACGTGCATTCGCAAAATCCATCAATCACCATGAAGAAACTGACTCTCATGAGGACCATCCCAGGAAAGAAAAACCAAAACTTCCCTTTGCTGCAGAGGAAAAGTTCATTACAAGCCACAATAAATCACCAATTAACAAACAGCACCTCAGATTAGAGCCATTATGAAGGCTTTACAGAGTATGAATAGCAGACACATCTCAATATCAACTGTTCAAATGAGATTATTGCATATTTTGGATGCCCTTAGTATTGTTTTACAATGTTGAAAGAAATAAACTGGTAGCGTAAGTATTATTGCCGATAGGTATTTCTTTTCTAAAAAGTTGTCCCTAATTGGGACCACTAATTGATGTTAACTCATCCGTTGTGTGTCCTGTGTGCAGTTTAAAAGAATGCTGAACCGTGAACTTACCCAGCTGTCAGAGACAAGCCGCTCAGGAAACCAAGTGTCGGAGTTCATAGCAAGCACATTTTTAGGTAAGTCTCAGCCCGTCCTAATCTGATCATCATATTGTACATTACATTAATTATTTGCTCTAAAAGTAGTGTTTCAAATAATCATCTTCACATTACGAAACTGGTTACCACTGTCGCCTCGGACCTCTAGGGCTGGGAGTTCAAATTTCACCTTCAGTCTGTGTGTAGAGTTGTATTGGTTTCCTCCTACATTCCAAAGACATGCAGCACAGGCTGATTGGAGTTTCCAAATTGCCCATAGAGTATGATTAGGTGTAAATGTGTATAAAGGAATGATTATAATAAAATATTGATTGCATCTATATTGTATTTAAATATACTTCTTGTTGGAATTGTTTTGGGTTTTATCTGTAAAAGTTTTTAATAAATCTATTGTATGAACTGCCTACCAATAAAATATGTCTGTTTAGATGAGTTTTCCCTATGAGTATAACAGTAAGTAGCATGGACAGCATGTAGATGGGAAAACAAAAGGAAGGCTGGAAACAATCCTAAACACGTTGCCTGTTGTTGCTATGGGGACTGCAGTATAGCCATTGGGCTGCATAGTGTGCGTCAGTAGTATTGTGGCAAACAGGACCCACGCTGAAAAAGGGAGCATCTGTGCATGATAAACAACAACAAAAAATCCACTATCATCTAATGTTACAGTACTTCATTGATATTTATCTTACCTCTTTTATGAGGAATCTATGAGACTCGGTTACGGGAATGGCATATAAGTCATGTGAACGATGTTTAAAAGTGAATACCTTGAATTTACTGCTGAATGACTATTTGAAACTATAGACGTTGATTAAGTACTTGTGCCAGTATAACCGTTATAATGCGTGTAGAGAAACCCCACGATGTGGAGATCCTGTCTCCGCCGCCAAAGGAGAAGGAGAAGAAACGGCGTCTCATGTCTCAGATCAGCGGGGTAAAGAAGTTGACGCACAGCCAGAGCCTGGCCCCCAGCCGCATACCTCGCTTCGGGGTCAACACTGAGCATGAGAGCTTTCTGGCCAAGGTCAGTCCATTTACACACAAAAGATTATGGACAAAATTAAAGCCTAAAGAGTCTGTCTCATTTGTTGGACTGTTTTAAAGATAAAGCGATTTGTTTCGTTTGAAGATCCAAAGTAGTACTGAACTACTTATCAGAGGTGAAACAAGTTAATGTAAGACAGCTTTGTTATTTAAAGGCATAATATTCAGTCATATCCCTAAAAACGGATAAGATTTTCTGTTAAAAATCTGTATTGTGTTAAATGCAGTTATGATTGCTAATGACATGTTTGTATGAGTCTATTACAGCATCATAAACATACAGTATATTATACTTCACACATCATACACGCTGGCTAGAGCACCATCTTTAACATGGCACAGTGTATCAAATGGAACAGCGGTCATATACAGTAAGAATAAGTAAAAGTAATAATTAAGAATGCACTGATACCGATACTGGTATAGGGTATTGGTATGACATCATGCTCACAATATTCATTTTTGGACTCATAAAAAAGATTTGATACCAATATCTAATACCGCACAATGCTACATGATATAAACATAAAGCATACTTTCTCACACTAATGAACAAAATGACAGGAGTCCAGTCATATTTCATGATTAATGATGGCAATTAAAGCAAGACTGAAAATGTTAAGCATGTACAATACCATATAAAACAATTACCCAGTTTATTCCTAACAACACACAGCTACAAGAACCACTTAAGAGAAACAATTTGCCTGATAGATAAGAAAAAATAATAATTCACTATCAGTCCTTTTAATGACAGATTTGGATGAAATATATAGTTTTTTATAGGATGAAATGTATAGTTAGATTTCAATATGAAGCACCTCCAATGTTCTCCATTGCCACCTTCCTCCATCTGTAGAAGTTAACTAATATACCAGGATAGTGCACTTCAAATCACCTACATAATGTTATAAAGAACAAATCTTTTAACAAATCTGAGTGAATGAACTGACATCAGTTTAACCAACCAATTGGCCATAACATTAAAACTACCAGGTAAACTAAATAGCATTATCGATTATATACCAGTAAATTGGTGACAGGTTCATGGGCGCCCAAAACTCATCTATGCCTGTTTGCAGTAAAGGCTCCTGTAGCCTGTCTGATCCAATTCCACAGAAAAGCTAATGTAACACAGATTACTGAAAAAAGGTTAATGCTGGCTGTGATAGAAAGGTATCAGAACACCCAGTGCTTAAGAGGCAAGGTTGTGGACCTGGCCTCCAAATTCACCAGATCTCAATCCAATCGAGCATCCATGGAATGTGCTGAACAAACAAGTCTGATCCGTGGACCCCAGACCTCGCAACTTATAGCACTTAAAGGATCTGCTGCTGCTATTGGCGCCAAATACCACAGCGCACCTGTAGAGCTCTTGTAGAGTACGAGCCTCAAGGCATCAGAGGCTTTTGGCAGAACAAAGGGAGCGTATACAGTATCAGGCAGGTGGTTTTAATGTTATGGTTGATCAGTGTATAGGCTTTTAATTGCCATTAAATATGTTATAAGGAAAACATAAAGCAGAACTAAACATCCTCAAATGATAAATTTGAAATACTTTTTCAGTCATTTCAGTATCTGTGTCTTTATACTTTGAGGCATTTTAAGACAACTGTTGCCATACTACATAACTTTTTAGTGCATATCATACAGTACATGAATATAAACACCAGGAATCAATATATATAACAAGTCATCATGATAATCACCACTAATGTCAACATGACACTGTTATATGATTGGGTATAAACTGTCATGGCACCTCACAAATCAGTAATACAATCTTCAATGCAGGATTATGTGAAATGTACTTAAACTGATCACAACATTTTGCTCATCGAGCCACGCCCCAAGTACAATGTGCGTGCATATATTGAGAGTTCATATGTTTCATATGCTTTTTAATTCTAGGAAATCGAGGACATCAATCGCTGGGGCCTTGATATCTTTAAGGTAGCAGAGTATTCAGGGAATCGGCCACTGACGGTGATGATGTACACCATTTTTCAGGTATGTATCCCTACCCTACTCTGAGTTCCTTGACTGACTTCCCTATACATAATGACCAACTGTATATCATTATATCGCTGTGTCATTTTTTTTCTCTAGGAACGAGACCTACTGAAGTCCTTTAAGATCCCAGCAGACACCTTCATCACCTTCATGATGACCCTAGAGGGCCACTACCACACTGATGTTGCCTATCACAATAACATCCATGCTGCTGATGTAGTGCAATCCACACACGTCCTCCTCTCCTCACCTGCATTAGAGGTTCCTTTCTGCTCTTATTCAAGCAAACCGAACGAGCTGAGAGGTTTTAGCTGTGAATCATAACAATAATAAGAATGAGTATAATAAGCAATATCCTGTTTTGCTTTCCAGGATGTCTTCACTGACCTCGAAATCATGGCTGCTTTATTCGCTAGTGCCATACATGATGTTGATCATCCTGGAGTGTCAAACCAATTTCTCATCAACACAAGTTTGTTTACACTCAATTATTATAAATCTATTATGTATAATTAATTATTTAACAAGTGTCAACTCTGGTATGTTCTTGTTTCAGCCAACTTACCCTCATTTATATCTTTACAGACTCTGAGCTGGCTCTGATGTACAACGACGCATCTGTACTAGAGAATCACCACCTGGCTGTGGGCTTTAAACTACTACAGGAGGAAAACTGTGACATCTTCCAGAACCTGAGCAAGAAGCAGAAGCAGTCACTGCGCACAATGGCCATCGACATGGTAAGATTCTGATTTCATATTTGGATGTTAACTTTTTTTTCTTACACCATATCTTTCCATTAATTTGAAATGACATTATTACTTATTTTATGATTAACTTTGCAACAGGTATTAGCCACAGACATGTCCAAACACATGAATTTCCTAGCAGACCTGAAGACCATGGTAGAGACAAAGAAAGTAACCAGTCTTGGAGTATTGTTGCTGGACAACTACTCGGACAGAATACAGGTCTGAATACTGGTTCTGAGTTTGTTTATTAGCTATAGATTTCTTCCACTGATTCGTATTAACGCTTGTGTTTCTACTATCCTCTGGCTTCAGGTTCTCCAAAACATGGTCCACTGTGCTGACCTAAGCAACCCCACGAAGCCTCTGGAGCTCTACAGGCAGTGGACAGATCGCATCATGGTGGAGTACTTTACCCAGGGTGACCGGGAGCGAGACAAAGGCATGGAGATTAGCCCCATGTGTGACAAACACACTGCTTCAGTGGAGAAGTCTCAGGTACCCAAGCAGCACAAGCAGCCCAGTGATTAATATGTAGGCTGGACTTATACAGTAGTATCAGTCAAATACAAGTGAAATCTTTCACAAGAAGTGTCCTATAGGCAGGCTAATCCACCTTGGCTGTAAGGATGAAATTGGCAATAATAATAAAAAAGTCTGAGTATTTCTGTGGTCAGAACAATATGGTGGGAACAATGCTAGAAATAATTTCTAATATACAGCTTTATAGATAGATAGATAGATAGATATGTACATACATACATACATACATACATACTTACATGAGCCGCCTGAGCCACCACTCACATGTGAATGCATTAAATCTATACCTTTAACGTATCCAAACAGCTGGGTAACCGCTGGTTATGTTTTTTTATGGGAAGCCATTAGGATCAAACTTGGTAATATGGTTAATTTGCGTAAAAAAAAATGTAATGCGTTAAAATGTTTAGATTAATCACATGCATTAATGTGTTAATACAGCCCTAATAGTCACATTCAAAGGTTAATAACTCTTTTAATTATGTTTTTTTGTGTAATAATAACATTTTTGTTTTATTGTTTTGTAAAATCATTTGATCGTAGTGGGTCTCAGTATTAGGCAAATACAACTTTAGATAGGCATCAACATATAATTTTTTTTTATTGTGCCATTATTGCACTTAAAATTGACCGGTTTTGTTTTTGCTTAATTTCATAATTCCATATGTGTTAGGTCATAGTTTTAAAATCCCATTATTGTTTTAGAATGTAGAAAATAAAACACTAAAAACAGAAAAAAAAACACTGGAGCAGAAGGTGTGTCCAAGCGTTTTTTACTGATATTGTATAAATCTGTGCATTTTTTAGTACAAACTTTCCTATAGATTTTTAACATTTATTTTAGTACTTTATTATTGAGTTAGTACAAAAGCCTTTCTGTTTTTCCAAGTACAGTATTCCACCACAAAATTTAAAGTTAAAGAAAAATATTTATATTCCAGAAAAGCAAGCAGCATTATATAAGCAAACTTTTTTTGATAAAATTATTTAGAACTGTTATTAATAGTAGTAGTTGTTACTAATACTAATAATTAATCAAGCCAGAAAATATCTTTAGCTATTGCACTAATATTAAATAAAAAGTTTTAGTCTGGGTGATCTAATGTGCCTTTGCTAAATGTCTAACCACTTTCTGCCTCCATGCAAAGGTGGGCTTCATTGACTATATCGTGCACCCTCTCTGGGAGACCTGGGCTGACCTCGTCCACCCGGACGCCCAAGAGATCCTGGACACTCTGGAGGACAACCGCGAATGGTACCAGAGCATGATCCGGCACAGTCCCTCGCCTCCGCCTGAGGAACAGGACTCGAATGGTGCTATCGGAGCGTCCACAAGTGAAAAGTTCCAGTTCGAGCTGACTTTGGAAGAGGAGGGCGAGTCGGACTCTGAGAGCCCTCAGGAAGCGGAGCACAACGAGCCCGAGAGCTCGGCCACTCGGTGCCGCAGGACATTGTCTCCTGACACAGTGGTGGACAAGAACGCTGTGAAAGAATGAGACTTAACAGATAAAATGTGCATAGCTAGGTGCATGGCACTGTTGTCCCACTGTTGACAGGTCTCAGCCACACTTTGCTTCTAAATCTGTGATGAACTTAAGTGTGGCTGCAGCAGGCTCCTATTGAGCAACGCACCACACACCAGCTAATGAGATAACTCCTCATTTCACCTATTAGACACACATTTCCTGTTTTTTTTTTCTTGCCAGGTAAGCCTTTTAGTCCTAGTTTCTTAAGATGCATTTGTGTCTAGCACACAGGTGGCTGTAATGACTGAGAAGAGATCTGAGGATGGCTTGGTCTCTTCAGGGTCTTTTAACAAAGCAAGGAGATCTTCTGAGAAAGAGAGTCTTCCTTCAAATGATGTACATGTTGTCTATAGAGGAAATTGTAATATTTATAGTAAGCTAACAGGGTCTAGGATTTTTTTTTTTTTTTGCACCATCCCATTATTTTTGGACAAGTTGCCATTTCATACTTTTAAAATAATTAATCTAGCATTCATTTGTATTTTCAATATTTTTAGTCACTATGATCAGATAAATGGAATAAGTGAAAGTCATGCCAAATATTAGCTTGAGATAAAATGATGACACTAATAACCTCAGGATATAAATAATTATTTCACTTTAATGTAGCAAGGTACCCCTGTATATTACCCAGTGCATATTTATTAAAGACCACTAAAAATCACCTATGTACACTGGTATTTACCCTTACACCTCAATATTCACCTTTACATCTTTATACATCTTTTTGTATCATGAATAATCAGTCAGATTTTTCAACAAACGTTCTGTGTTAAATCCGTTTAAAGGGTTAATTACATCACACCTGGATAAAGAGGCTGCTTTGCTCTAAATCAGCATAAATAATTTGTGTTAATTGTTTTAATTTTTTTTAATGTGTGTGTGTATGTGTGTGTGCTAAAGATAAGATCCCTAGTCATGGCACAAGGGATCTAGGGCTGAATCTTTACATGGTAGCTTAAATCAACTTATGTTATAGCAATGAGGAATACAGACAATACAAGATAAAGGTCTTGGGTACAGTATATCTCCAACTTTAAAAAATATGAGGGGAGTTCAATTCAAACTGGGACTTTTGATTGTGAAGAATAACAGAACAGTTATGAGAGTAAAAACGACCTTTATTCCTCTATATAATCCCCTTCTACCTTCTAATGCACGTATCCCAGTGTTTCACTAGTGCTTAGATACAATTAAGGTAGAAATTATCTCAGTACGCTGGAAATAGGATCAGACTGTTTGAAGCGCTGGCCTCCCAGGAACTCCTTTTATGGCCCAAAGATGTGGAAATGGGCTTGGGCCAGTGTCAGGACTGTACCTGGTTTGTGGCAATAATTCCAGCCGAGTTCCTGTAATGTGCATGTGGTGTTTGTGAATGATTGTGTGCACAGTTTCCACAGACACATTCTCAAGTTGGTGACAAGTTATCCATCGATTTTCAAGGATCAGGCATTCAACTCGCTGAATGTTCAGGTGACCGACTGCAGTGAGCTTCGGGACTGTCTTTCCCAGACGTACAGCCTTCTTTAAAATGTTTTTTTTACTACGGCTAAGAATCTGATCATTGTACCATGCTTGGAGTCTTCTGTAAATGTCTTTCGGTGGAACACCTTCATTCACAAGAAATTTCATCACGAGTTCCGTTTGACTTGAACACCCCTCAAATTTCCTGTGCAAATAGAAGCCAGAATCATTTTACTCTATAATGCAACTAAAATTGATGAAAGTACACTGTGCATAATTTGCATATTAGTCTTTATAATTTGCCCCCTGAGACCTGGACTCTGCTGTTGTGTACCTTGTAATTTCTCCTTTATGTTTCCATTTATTAGCACTTTATTAACACATAACTATGAAGGTTATCAGTGTCTTTAAACAGGAAGAAGGTTGTCAAATGAATTATACCCAACAGCCCTCATATAAAGATCTTACATGAATATAAAGTCTATGTAGTTGGGATGAAATGTCATGTCCTCATACAGTATGAGGACATTTTAGATCTGAATTACATTTCCATCCAAGATTTTGATCTTTTCTTTTTTTTTTAAACATCTTACCTTGACCAGTTGATTCTTGCTATAGCTTACTGTGCCGTACACGTCCCTCAACATTTGCTCTGTGCTTTACTTATACACTGGATTTCCCATTGATATGAAAGTGAATGATATGAGAGTGAGAATTTTATTTTTTATTCCTTTATTAGGTGATAAAAGCGAAACCCAATCATTATTACTAACATAATTATCACATTATGTTTGATATAATAATAAAGAAAAATCCTCCTATTAAACTTCATTGTAACTGTGCTAGCAATGTCTGCCACAATCATCTGATGGGAAATTGATTATTTCAGTCGAAATATGTTCCATGTGTTTTCGTTTAATGTTGCTGTTATAGAGTTAATGACTACTTAAAAGATTAACACTGAAGTCTGGATGCACAAAGATATGTCTTTCATAAAATGATAAAAAGATGTATAGCTGAGTAGAATATCCAGGGGTACCTTTTTCTTTTTATCCTAAATCACCACTTCCACTCATGTTTGTATCGGTTATATGTATTCGTTTTACCTTACATCCAGTAATGCATCATTATCTCAAACATATTATTAACAGCTTGCAAACTGCCATATTTGCTGCCTAGTTTAAGACGTGCCATGTATTCATCTGTGATCTGACGATCCTGAGAGGGTTTTTTTCCCCTTCAGGAATTTGATCCAAAATGATTCCAGTACATTTCAAGGGCTAGAGATAAACCAAGTTCCAAGACAGCTGACTGAAACCTTATTTCTGCTGTTCAATGACATAACTTCATTTACACAAATTTAACTGTAAAGCATTGAATCCATATATTTTTGGGAAAAACTGTAGATGACTAGCCAATGTGTTGGAAAAAAAAACAGACTGATTATAATATTTAAATATATTATTGGTAGAATTAGTGTTTTATTGTTTTTTATTTCTCCTGTATTTCATGACAAAAAGTAAATACAGAGATCCTACCCTGTTGTCCTTTAAAATTTTAAACAGAGGAAACACTAACAAGGTGGTTCTTTTAGATATGAGTTGACCAAGTCAAGTGCCACTAAACTGCACTCAAATTTCACACGCACATGCACCATGTGAGAGCGCTCCAATGCTATAATGATGTAGTTTAGTGAAATTACCTGTACGGCATAAAGCGGCGTACCATTTCCACCTTTTTTATGTTCTTTCATGTCTTTTTAACTTTTCTGATGTGCCACATTTCCTCTTGATTCCCTTAACTGGCAATTTCTGAAATTGCCACGCTTATTTGTAGTGTCCATTTCTTGGATGACATTGTGTCTTTGGTCTGAAGAATAAGAGTATTACTTTATGTATTAAAAAAAAAGTGTTTTGTCACTCCTGTACCTGTTTCTGTATCTTTATGTGCCACATTCAAAGCCAAAAACTCCAGACTACTTCAGGTTGTTCACTAGAACCAACATCAATAAATTAACTTAAGCTGTCTATTTGTTTGTGTGTGTTTGTCCTGTTAGTAATAAATGAAGGGCCTGCATTAAGGAAGGTATTCAGCAGGACCACTGTTAAGAAAGTCCATATCCAGCATTTCTGTGTATATCACAAGTTTATCAGGTGCAGCAGCACTACTGGGATTTTGGGAGGGTTACAGAGGGTTCCACCAGCCAATATATCCAAAAATGGTTAAAAAGTCAAAACAGTCAAAAACAGACATTGATGAAGGCTTAGTGCATGCGTTGCATCCAGATGCCGAGTCAGCAAAGTCTTTTAGTAAATGAAATAGAGCTCCATGAAAAACAGTGAATAACATGGAAGAAAACAGCCGTAGTTCAATATTTCTAATAATTTAAGTGTGAATCATTACCTGAGCCTTTTGTACCGTTTGTAACTTTACTATGGATATAGAAGATGTTTTAAAATGATTTAAAACAGTTAGAGTAAATTTTTAAGCGTACACTATATGTTTTTGATAATGATAATAATAATAATAATAATAATAATAATATACAGACTAGCATAATTTACAATAGGCATAAACAATATAATCAGAACAAGCCAGTACAACGCCCCCAAATATTATATAATAATGGTGAATTCAAAAAACTAACTATTATAAAACGTGATAAAGTGGATAACTTTCTCAGTGCAATGTCATCGGCAAGCAAAGAATTCCATTCCCGGGTATCCCTGTGTGAGTCTTGGTTGCATCTATTCCATCCACTACACACAGCAGTAACTGCAGGTGTGACCAACAGCAAGCACATACACAATAAAACGAGAAAGAAAAAAAGAACCAACCAAAAATGTAGGTTTAAAAAGCAGTTCCCAAATTAGTAGTAAATTGCTATGCCATTTACTAATGCTTTAAGAACAAATTAATACTTCACAAATTTGTTACTTTTATACAAAGTGAATGATTTTATGCTATTTAACTCCACTAGTGTGTATGTCTCCTTCTCTTAAAATGAATGTGCAACATCCTCGGACCTGGGTGGAAATATCATCCGCCTCAATGTTGAACCCAAAACTAGGCCCTTGCAAACAGATAATATCCACTTCAGCATACCACCCCGCAAAACAAAGTTGGGTACAAGTTCAAACCCCTCCTCTGAGAGTGTACAGTGTTTGCAGTCACAAGACCGGATGCTGCCATTACACCACACTGGTCTTCCAGCTAGATTTAGCTCTGAGGATTTGGCATTAAAATGACTGCAATATTGAAGTTAAGAACCTCAGGCCTTGCTGAAATGTTACTGCTGATCTACATAAATAACCATGTTTAGTAGTAAATTTAACTTCAAATGGAGCAAAAAAGGGTGGCATGGGGGCTTAGTGGTTAGCAATGTTGCATTGCACCTCCAGCGTCCAGGTTTGAGTCGCACCTCGGGTCTGTGTGCATGGAGTTTACATGTTCTCCCTGTGCTTGATGGATTTCCTCCAGTTGCTTCGATTTCCTCCTGCAGTCCAGAGCTGTTGGGCTAGACACTAGAGCAAATGTTCACAGGATTAAAGTGTACAAGAACAACCCTTTAAAAGCACATAGAAGGTGGAGCAATGTCAACTGCAGTCCCTCAGGTTAGATATATTAAACAGGCCAATATAATAATTTCAACCTGGATCTGCAGTCACGTTTTTTTTCTTTTCTTTTCGGGATGCACAACACATCTCTGGCATTTATGGTTTTATAGTCACAGAGCTAGCAATAAGATTGAATGAATAAAGTGGTGGTGGTCCAGAAAACAGATCGCCAGGAAGTGGATGAAAGCCAAGCGATGATGTCAACAGCATACACTCAAAAGGCAGTAATTACAAATAATATGCACCTATATATATTTCAGGGCTTCCTGAGCTAGAGATCACAACTTCCTGAGTGTGGTCACTTGATTAGCAAATGTGGCCATAAAAAAAATAAGCCACTCATAAAGTCCTTCTTTTGTTTTATTTTTAACAATTGCATTTAATATTATGAATATCAATCTAAATATGAAGCCAGAGTTTGTGTGCTGTTGTTGTTTTAAGCCATATTTTAATGAAAAGTGTGTGTGCTATTTTAGTCTTTTTAGTCATACTAACATGCTGCACTGGGACTAGCGGAGGAGTTCAGCAATAAAAATCACTTTTCCTGTCTATCTATATCTGCAAGTTATCTGAAAACAGTGACTCACAATGGAGGAAATTTACCAGAACATGAGCAGAAAATGCAATGAATCTGGCTCTTTGGGCAAGTAACTGGAAAAAATAAATTACAACTGTCAAAACTTGAGGTTAAATGTTATGCATATAGATTTTTTAACCTAATAATACTTTAGATAAAACAGACTATAATAGAAACCTAGATTCAGAAATTACTAAACTTTCCGGGTTTAAATTATAAATGAAAATATTCTGTCTTGCTTTTGCAAGATACAATGTAGATAGATAGATTTTGCATGTAGTACATTCCCACGTTTCCAGTTCCAACACTGAAAGGTTTAATTTTATATATTTATAATCAGATCAATCTTATACACATTGGTTCCCTAAATTCCATGAAGGCCCTTTGGGAGGAGGATCTGGGGAAGGAAATACCAGAGGAGGTTCAGGCAGAGATTTTAAAGCATGTACATAATTCCTCTATTTTTGTAACACATGGTCTTATTCAATTAAAAATAGTGAGCTATAGTGTGGCTGTTTTAGATTTATGGCGACATTTCCAGCAGACCTTTTACACATTTTCTGCCTCTGTCCATCCCTATACAACTTCTGGATTGGAATTGTTGATTCCTCATCCGAAATGATTAGAGGGAATATAGCCAAATGCTTTTACAGGATTGTTTGAGGTCTTTCCCTCATTCCATTACCTACTTAACTTAAAAGGGATGCCCTGGTCTTTGCTGTCCTCCTTGGTAGAAGACTAATACTGACTGATTAGAAATCAACATCCCCCTCTCACTCCCAATGGATAAAAGACATCCTTTCTTTTTGTTTGTAAAAGGTTAGACTTCCATTTAGAGATTCTTCCAGTACATTTGGGAAAATGTCGGGCGCTTTTATCTATTCCAGTTGGATTGATGTGAGTCCCATGGTTTGGCTGGGCGCTAATATCATGATTGGTGTTGTGTGTATACTGTATATACAGAATCACATTTAAGCATTTGGCAGACATTCTTATCCAGAGCAACTTACCAAAAGTGCTTTGAAGTTTCTGTCATTGGATAGATCCTTACAGTGGTTACTAGGTTGCTAACTTTAACTACCATCAGCCAAACTGTTGGGAAAACAGGAATGATTATCTTCCTCAAATAGCACCTTCTGATGTGTTACAAGTAATTAGAAATTTGTTATTGAGATTTTTGTATTATGTTATGTTTTGTATTATCATTGAGATGATGTATTATGTTGAATTTGAACTTATTATTGGTTGGTTGTTTTTTTTCACAATATTAGAATCGAAAACAGAATCAGGTTTATTGTATTTTACAATTTTACATTATGTTCACACACACAAGGAATTTGATTCTGAAATCACTTTCAAAAGTACAGACGCACGTAACAACACTGTACAACACTGACAGCGATAAGACACTATCTACAATAAGACGTAGCACAATATGTTTCTAGAATTTTTATGAACCTTTTCTTATGCTATGTTGACAGTTAATTATGCATTTGATGACTGGGGATGGTTCCATTTTACCATGAAGTCCTCGGTCCTGGCCTCGGCTGATGCTGACAGCTGTGCTCCTCGCTCATTAGGGACATTCTGATCATTTTAATTTATACATATTTTCTCACACTTCTCATACACATTTCCATAATTTCCTTTTCATTCTGTAACACTGCTTTGCTACACTGACCATCGTTAAAAGCGCTATACAAATAAAACTGAATTGAATTGAATTAATATATGTTAATCAAATGTTGACAATTAATTAATTTTGTAAAACATAATGTAAAAAAGATATTAAAAAACAATAATCACCATAAAATGCTACATAAACCCAACTCAAAAAAACAAAAACAAAAAACATCAAGGTGGCATATAAAAAAATCCAGAGGAAAGTAATTGAACAAGAGTCAAGTAAGGATTTTCTAGAACTGTTTTAATTGATGAATTATGGATTGGCTCCAGCCAGCGAGTTTCATAATGCATGAGGGCCCTGTGAGAATTCAGGCCCAGGGCTTTATTAATATTTTACTAAGTAGGAGCGGTGTGCGCTGTTCCCATTGGTGCTCTGAGCTGTCACTCTGCCTGCTCAGCACCCGCCTCCTGTGTGCGTCACACGCCCATCAAGTGACGTCAGAGTTTCTGCAGGTGCTCAGAGAAGTGCAGCATTGGCGTAACTGGCGTTTAAAAACATCTCTCGCGGTAAGACAAGCCTATGATGATTTTCCATGATGATTCTGTTGTTTTATGGGCTGCGTCCATACCTTTGCGTTTTCCTTTCTATTATTAACAGGTGAACAAATTCACCGTTATAAGGAAGAATAACCTTCATTTGACATGGAGCTCGGAGAGAAGCATCCTGTTCTTTGCTCTAATTCTATAAGCGCTGCTGGACACATCTGGATGTTTCAATTCGTTATTTTGTTCATCTGTATCATTCCGCACGCGCGTGTCGCATAAACATATGCGAGTAATATTAATAATATTAATAATGAGCATCATATCTGGCCTGCGTGTGCGTGTTCAGTTACGTAAGGTCTGCAGATCACACCTCAGACATGGTGCTCATTTCAAGCCTGAATGAATCAGACGATGCTTTTATATCTAGCTATATATACTGGAAAAAAAAAAAAAAAACATGATGATGATGAAAATGATGAAGACGATGGTCGCTTGTAAGGATGACGCGCCCCGAGGCGCCCCGTCATCATCCGCCCAGAGAGCTCCATTTTCACACCCAGCTTTCACAGGAAACCGCATGATTTTTGAGAATAAGCAAAATCCATAAGTACGCGATTTGCAAGACTGACTGAGAAAAAAAATCTCAAGGGGTAAAATATTAGGCGTGAGCTATTGCTTATGTCGGATGTCGGGTTGTTAAATGGCTGAGGGCAAGATCAGGGATGGTGGGTCACTCAGGAGCTTGGTGCACCGTGTAATAGAGTAATATCTCAAAAAAGTGACTGTGAGTATTCCTTCAATGCGTGACAATGCATGGCCTGATTCAAAACAAGCATTTTTATGTTATTATTATTATTATTATTATTATACAGTTATACCATTCTATATACTATTGCTAGAATATTATAATATTACAGGCTTATACAACATGTAATATTATCTATAAGGATTAGGATGTCTAGGGTTAGGTTTAGGCTAACGGCCTTCCCAATGGTCTGATCTGAGCACACCCTGACATTACCCGAAGCTGACCTTAAACTTACTGTTTTGTCTAAAAAACCTTATCTGAGCTTTACTGAAGTGCACTGCAGTTTCTCTTGGACCAGCTCTGGGTTGATGCTTTTGCAGGCACATATACTGTACGTACTATGACGTGAAACATCTTACTTCCCGAACGAGGATGTTTATCTGCAGCAGTTTTGCGGCGCTGATAAAGTATCAGGCCCGACATCATGTGCTTCTAAAAGTGAGATTCTATTTTTAGGGCTCTCGGCCTGTCTGTTATCTGCAGAAAGCCTAAAAGCACTCACGGATGCTCTGGTATTATGCGGAGCGAACTGTCGTACGCTGTGTATTTCTGAGTCGTATGGCATTAATAAATAAAGCTGTGTATGTGATTATGTACTGCATTTATTGTCGAAGTAATCAATCACTGGATTAATTAAAGGCACTTGATTCATTCACGACAGACGTCTGGCTGTGTACTATCAAAGGAGTCTAAATGTTTAATATTGGACTTATATATAGACCTTTGTTCATTTGTTGAATAACATAGGTTTTGCAGTGTCCTACTTAACGTTCAGAATGAACACACCTTCATGCTCCAATTTGCTCTCAGTGATCAGGTTTCAAGGAAATAACACAGTTTAGGGTTGTTGTTTTTTTTCTTTGTTCACAGAGCCCTCAACAACTACCACAGAATTCTTAGAAATGTTAGAATGTTTGTATAGAAGATACATTATAAAGCCAGAACGTTGTTAATTAATTAAATCCATCTCCTCAATTTCTATTCCTATTATTTTCCTGTTATTTTTCCATATGCATTTTACAACTAAAGGTGAATCGTACTGTAATAAAAACAGAAACAGAATATTTCAATTCATTAACAGTTTCAACCTCAGTTAACATTTTCGACCTCCAGTTTGTAGCACAAGGCTTGCTGTTCTATTAAGACCTCATCAAAATCAAACATGAAGACATGAAAGTTAGATAGCATCAAATGTTTACGAGTGCAGGAAACTTTACCGCAGCCTGAATTATCCTGATTAAAATTGAACATCCTGTGGTTGCATTTATTACACAAATAATATTATGATTATTCCATTTTAAGATGAAAAGGTTACTAGAAATGAAGATGTACAGTGGAATAAAAAGTCATATAATTTCTTGTCTGGCTTCCCACTATTTAAAAAGGTTAAATCTTGAACGTTTTATGGTTTGTCCCTCAGAGCAACCCTTTAAGAATTCCACTCCAGACTTCCCTATCCAAGTTAAGAACCCTTAACCATATGTGCAACATATTTGTAAATACCATTATCAGTTACAGGACGGTTCTCTTATTTGGGTCTACTGTCAGTTTTGAAAAAAAATAAAAAATTCATCCAAAGTCATTGAATGACAGTTAGAAACTGTACTGCAATCTCATACAAACTCATGATGGACATCCTGTTTGTGATCATGTTATGTAACGACCAACTACCTTAGATGTGACTAAGGATGATTGTATACTTTCAAGCCTAAACTTAAACAGAGCCAGTTAAGGGCTGCTCGTAGACTGTGGACAGTAGGCATCGTTTTTGGCTCAGTCGAATAGAGGTCAGTGAAAAACTATATCAGGTTCTGTTTTTAGATTTGCACGGAAGAGACAAATGGGGCCTTTGCCCATGGCACCGTATCAAATATTGATCCAACATGGCAGGACAGAATCTGATTGATGCCAAGAACTGGCATGTCTTTAAGTCAGGTTTCAAAGAGTAATGTTTCATTATTTGCTTGGTTGATTTTTAATGGTGGATGACCTGGTGACATGTTGTGTCTTATTGGCTACTTATTAGAGCTGAAGTAGATGATGGAGGTTTCCTTGTTGCAGACGTACAGTGACACTGCTCATGCTGTGTACTGTGGTTGTGTAATAGATTTATTTTTTCATTAATGTCTAACTGATTGCACTGAGCTTCTTATAAACATACTTCTATCCACAACAAAGCTTAAAGATTGATTGCTTTTTAGACTTAATAGTTTGTACGACTAAAGAAACGACTAATTCATACACCATATGCTGCTCTCCTGTCTATATTCCTAAAGGTACAGTATTATAAGATAAATGTCCCACTGTAATCG
Organism: Clarias laeviceps; assembly: GCA_030014305.1. Taxonomy (NCBI): domain Eukaryota; kingdom Metazoa; phylum Chordata; class Actinopteri; order Siluriformes; family Clariidae; genus Clarias; species Clarias laeviceps. Next base: position 7,606,693 of record JAQMYJ010000007.1, on the reverse strand, counting down.
GATTTCATTCCATCATTATTATTAGTATTCGTTTTTCACGTACCCTCTCGACAACATGTCAAAAAGATTGACATATAAGAAAATAAGCAAGACAAGTGTTTAGAGATGTTAGAAATGTTTCCATATCTCCTTTGTCTCTGTCTCCAGATGGCCTCTGCTACAGATAACCGCTATGGGCAAAAGGAGTCCTCTGACCAGAACTTCGATTACATGTTCAAGATCCTGATCATCGGCAACAGCAGTGTAGGAAAGACCAGCTTCCTGTTTCGCTATGCGGATGATTCCTTCACTCCGGCCTTCGTTAGCACAGTGGGCATTGACTTTAAGGTGAAGACCATCTACAGAAACGACAAGAGGATCAAGCTGCAGATTTGGGTGAGATCACGTGTCCTTCTCATACGTTAACAGGCTGCCATTGTTGATGCAATATGATATTCACTAAGATGTAACACAATGCTTTTGTTTTTTCCTGGTGTTTGAAACGAATCAGAAATAGAAAAGAAAATCACTTTGGGTGTACATGTTTAATTTATGTTTCCATAGAACAAGCTGTGTTCAAAAATGTTGAGAAAGCAATGTAGAGAGTGTATGGTTAGCATCCTATGACCGGTTGGTAGGCGATGTGTGATGGGTGATGGGTGACAGCCTGTAGCCTAGCAGCAGAGCGAAGGAAAAGGCGCATGATTGGATGAACACTGATGCATTGAGCTCACAACCATTCAGGAATGCACACAACGCCACTGGCCCACCCCCTCCGTGCATCAAGTTTCTCATTGTACTGCCCTGTTTTATTATTTTTTTTAAAGCCCCCTCCCCCAGTGTAATACAGGATAAACCCAGCAAGGGCCAGCGAAATGGCTCTAGGCATTGCATACTACAGGGTGCACAAACATTCTTCCACATCTTCTCTATGTGCATTTTCTTGTAATAATCATTGCTTTGTAATAAGCATTGCTTTGTTTGTTTGTTTGTTTTTTTTAACCTGCATTTGCATGTGATGGACAAATAGGATGTGCATTGATAAAAGCTGGAGTAGACAATACATTTGAGCCAGAGGGGAAGTGTTTTCCGTTACCACAGCGCTTGTTTATGAGGCATTGAGCTGCAGTATGGAGAGTGTCATGGAGACAAGAACCAGTCCTGCTCCTGTTCATTATAGGTCTTGTGGTAACCTAATAGGTCCCTTTAGCTGTGTGGGAATTGCAACCCTGTACGGCACCGACGGAGATCCTCTGTAGATAGACAACCCATTGATGTCTTTGAATCCAGTCCTGATTATCGAGCTATTATTTCAGAAGCGCCGTTATTTTAAATGAAGTGCATGCTGGTAATTCTATTGAAACTGCTAAAAGAAATACTGTAGACGTGTCCTCAGGGGTGATGATTTGCATTTTGTGGCTTCTCTATTTCATGATGAAGCAGTTTTTGACTTAATAGCTTAAACTGATGCTGATGGATGTCGCACAACTTGAAATAGTCAAATTCATGTCCAGGTTCTCCCACTATCATAAAATCATGCATGGTGCCCTGGCATCTTAATCCCACCTCATCAATGTTGCCAGGATAAGATCATGATTAACAACATCCCGACCTATGTTACGATGTAATATTTCTTTTCTGATGGGAGAGGCATCTTCCAGCATGACACCACCCACATCAGAAGGGTACAAAAGTCCTTACTGATTATTAGTCAGACTATACCCGGCCAGAGCCCTAACATTTTACTATGTTGTTTCATACAGTACTGTGCAGAAGTCTTGCGCCACCCAACATTTCATCACATATTTTGCGTTCAGAGAGCCAGACTTCCCTGTATTTCTTCAGTCTTGCTGAAGGACTTTTTTGACTCTCATTTTCGGTCCAGCCCCAGTACCTGATCAGTTTAAACCACACGGTAACCTATGAAGCATTCAAGCATAAAATCATCCAACTTAAGGCATGAACCAGTGAGAAACAGGTGCAGATGATGACAGATGATGGTGATGCTGAATGCTGTGTGGTTGGAACAGAGGCTGCTGCCGAGGTTGTATCTTTAGGCAAATTGCAGCTTGTCACAGTAAAACGTTTGTTCCCATTTTTTTCATTTAATCTACATCATTTAATTTCATATGAAGAACTGAGGGGTGGCTCAAGACTTCTGCGCAGTACTTTAGATATATGGAGTTTGTTCATATATTCACAATATGAACATAATTCACAATTGACATAATTCACAATAGAAAAAAAAATAAAAATAAATTCACCCGAAATACACTGGGTGAATTTTGTTTTTTGAAAGTTAGAATGACTTTGTTTTGGGATCATTCATTAAAATTTGTATTGTTACAAATACGACCTCAAAAAAAAACAGAATATCAGTGTTAATTTACAGCATTTATGCCACTTAGTGTCAGTTTATGCAATAGCCAACCCTATATACAGCACTGGTTCCTTATGTTGCTAACTGATTTTAGAATCCCAGACTGGAGAATGGAAGGAACACAACAGCTTCCCTCACGCAGTGTGTGTGTGTGTGTGTGTATCATGTCTCTAATACCCATTGCACTGTCTTAAGTTCCAAAGCACTTTTACTCTCTTTAATTTTCATTCCAAAATATTACCATGGAGTGCATCATGGCTCCCAAATGGCAAGAGACAAAGGAGAAATATTAATTTGGAAGTGAAACAAAAGGTTCACCAAGGTGGAAAATCATTGAATGATATCTCCAACTTATATTGCACTAACACACTGCAGTATCAAATTAGTTTTGCTAAGTATCTACAAACTGCATACCAGTCCAGTTGTTAAACAGATCTCAGATGTTAAACATTTTTTTGTATTCTTTCTTTCGGCTGCTTCCCAAATTTGTATCCCCAGTACCATGATCAAGTCCGAACCAGCTTAGTTCCCAAAGGGGGAAAAATACATTGCATGTATGAGTATTTTGTGGATGTCTTTCAATTGCAAGATTAAAAATAAATGCTGCTAATAAATGTTGTTTCGAAGTTGTATTTCCAACATTTTGTTAGGGTCAGCATTACCTCAATGTCCTGTAGTCAGCTTACAATGTCATCTCATGCATCAACTTTCAAAAAACAACCTAATCCCAAAGGTGTTCCGACATCAGCCAATTTAACGTTGCCACAACATTTTCCACAACAACCAAAAATTCATAGAGTCCAGAACAAGCACCCTGATCCTGTCTCAGATATTTTGACTTAGTATTATCTGTCTGGTTAGATAATTAAATGCAGGTAAGCCAAAGGGGTCTTATAATCCTTTTGAATCCGCTTTCAAGTAAAGTAGAGCTTTAAGCAGCGACTGGTGAGCTCAAGCACCAATGCTGCATCCGTGTCTGTTTCATCAGCCAAGTACTGGCTTTTGGATCTTATTATGTACCAACAATGAACATAACCACTGAATATATTATATACATTGGGCCTGTTAATACAATTTAGGATCTTGCATATGTGTATCTTTAAATATGGTGTAAATCTGACGAGCCCTGAAGTCTAAGTGTCGTGTCAAATGGACAAAATCCGAAATACTCACTTCCTGTTGTTTATGATTGTGAAATTTGTCTGTCATCAGAAAAAACCCACATGCACTACAAAAATGATTAAAACATGATTTTCCTGTACAGGACACGGCAGGGCAGGAGCGCTACAGGACCATCACTACAGCCTATTACAGGGGAGCCATGGGCTTTATCCTCATGTATGACATCACCAACGAAGAGTCTTTCGCTGCCGTACAGGACTGGTGAGTCCTTTCCTACACAAAGCTCTTCCATTAACCTTCAAATTATGTTTTTCTTAGCATAAGACATTTTTAAACAAATCAAACCAAATCCTGCTTCAAAGCTGCTGTCTAATTAATCATTTCAAATCTTTAATGTTAAATCGTTAAATGTTCACTGTTTCCATGTTACAGGTCCACCCAGATAAAAACCTACTCATGGGATAATGCTCAGGTGCTCTTGGTGGGTAACAAGTGTGACATGGATGATGAAAGGGTGGTGGCTTCTGAAAGAGGACGACAACTTTCTGAACACCTTGGTGAGTTTATATGCGCGGGATTTAACGCTGCGTTCAAGACGAAATTCTCACTCGTTGTCTCATCGTTTATATATCGCTTTATCCTGTACCCAGTGTCATGGGGGGCCTGCAGTCTATCCCAAGAGACCTAGGGCACGAGACAGAGTACACTCTGGACGGGGCGCCAGTCCATCACAGGGCACACACACACACACACACACAACGGGCAATTTGGGAACGACAATTAGCCTAATCTGCATGCCCTTGGACTGTGGAAGGAAACCGGAGTAACCATAGGAAACTAAAGAGGCACGGGGAGAACATGCAAACTCCATGCAAACAGACCCTGAGACGGGAATCGAACCCTATCCCTGGAGGTGTTAAAGGGACAGTGCTAATCACTAAGCCGCATGCTAAGCTAATCGCATGCCGCCCAAGGCGAAGTTGCAGCGTCTAATTCCATAACTAAAACTGTTCAAAAGCACAGAAAACAGCCCACAATATGGCCATGCACATTGTGAACAGCACCACATCTCTACTTCTTAAATTACTTTTTAGCATTACTCGCTATAATCAATGTTAATATCCAGACGCAATAACTACTTAAATCTTTAACATTGACCAGACTGTCTTGACGAAACAATAGTCAATATTGATCACTAATGTGAATTGGCTTTAACTGGCTAGCTTGTCGCTAATGCTGCTTAATATTGTCTGCTGGTAATTTCAGTCCAAAATGTTGCATGAAAGTTTCAAGGTTAGCACAGTAGAACAAAACCAGTAGCCAGTCAGTTCTACTTTGTGCTTTTTGCGCTCTGACAAAGCACAACCAAAGACACACTTCCTTTTGTTCAGTCGAATGTGGTGCGGTGGGAAATGATGTTAACTTGACATAACTTGATGTTAACAATGCGTCTTAAATGCATCATTAAGCATCACAATATTAAACTGTTTATTTAATTTCTCTGTGCATCCAGAAATGATTAATTATTATTATGTTTCTGTGCACCTTATAGACTATAACTGTTGTGTACTTATGTAAAATAATAGAAATTTGGAAAAACAAGTAATGTGCATTTGTTTGCTAATAATCTCAGCATAATATAAAATGTCTGTTTACATTAATTTCCAATTTTTAAACCTGCATTAAAGTAGAATTAAACCAAAATGTACCTGCATACAGTAGTAGGGATGGGAATATCAGGGACACACTGATACGCTGTATCACGATACCTTGGGGCCGATTCGATCTATGTTGCGATTCTATCTATTATAAGTAAAACGATGTGATAAATATATTGATTTTATCACCTCAAATGCAAACATGCATCAATTAAAAATGTATAAAAAGTGTCCCGATACAGTAAAGAATCACGATATATCACTGAATCGATTTGTCCCCCATCTCTACTGTACTTTCTAATGTAGCAGGATTCTGTCTACTAACTAATCTAACTGCTCTAACTAATCTAACTGATCTCCCAGTTATTAACTTCACCCTCTTGTACATGCAGCTAATTAAATTACACAAAGCTAGGACCATTATGGTTGGTTGCTGTCCTTGTTTTTGAGGAAATAAAAGATATTATAAAGTCAATTAAAAAGTTCAAAATTAAAAGTGTAATCATGGCAATTAAACATTTTATTTAAAATAAAGTCTGCACATTTCATGAGCATGGAACATAATGTAATGTAATGAAATGTACATTAAACCATGTAGTTGTCTCAATGGAACTTCCAACAGCAGGGAAGACAAAAATAAAGGTTAATAAATCCTTGCGTTCATTAACTTGTGTTTGTTCCAGGGTTTGAATATTTCGAGGCCAGTGCCAAAGACAACATCAATGTAAAGCAGACCTTCGAGCGCCTGGTGGACATCATATGCGAGAAGATGTCAGAGAGCCTTGACGCCGCGGACCCGGCCGTGACCGGAGCCAAACAGGGCCCACAGCTCACCGAGCAGCCCGCCGCTCCACACCAGGACTGCGCTTGCTAAAACACCACCCAGCCTCTCCAACTACACTGCCCTGCACTACCATACACAGGAGAAAGGTAAAACAATAAGGGATAAAGGAAAAGATTATTCTAACATAGAAACTTGTCGAACTATCCTGTTATCTTTTGTTCTGTTCTGGTCATAATTCAGTTTGTGAGTGTTTTTTTTTGTTTTTTTTTATGTAATCATTTATGACACTATCTTTGATTTGCTGCATTGTTGTTTTAGACTTGGAGAGGGAAAGCCATACTTTAATATTGTACTTTAAGAAGTAAGTTTGGCGAAGCACAAATCATCACGTGTCTCCCTTTTGTGTGAAACTTTTATCTGGCCTTCATTTTTTTTTTTTTTGTTTCTTTCCTATTTTACACAATCTTTTGTTTGCTTCCCTGCTAAACTTTTGTCAAATACGAACAAATACTAGAGAAGAAACCTATTGTATATTTATTCCAAACATGTATATAGACAATGTGCAGTATTTAATACAGGTATAGTAACATATTTAAAAAGAAAGAAAAAATCATTTTAAAAATGACAAATCAGAGAACTATGAAGAAAATAAGAGGAGTCATGTAATGTTTCTGTGGTAATCCTTTGCATTGCTTGTCACAAACCTCTCTTGCATATTTGTAGGTCTTAATCATGGTACCTTTAGTCACTGAACTGCTGAAAGTCAGATATACATAGACATTCCTCAGTGTAAAATGCATGGAAGGAATTTAAGCCATTTAGGCAAATAGTTATAAGATTTCCGCGCTGTCCGTTGTAGCTCCAAACAGTCTCTAGATAAATCCTCTAAATGAAGAAAAAAGTTCATTTGGGAATCACTTCTTGCGTGTTAATACTCACATTGTTGTAGTGACAGAACATCAGCTTCTGCCAACGTGAAGAATCCTATCCACAACCAAACTTTAACTGGTGTTGCTAAACCGTACTTATTTCTAACTCGATGCAAGTTTCAGGGATGGGATTCCCATTTCTGATCTTTTTTTTTTTCTAAATGTTTCTGTAAACAGCTTGTCCTGGTGCAGAAAATTTATTCCTACATGTTGTACTGAAAAGAAACTTGAAAGGAAAAACATCTCATGTTGTAAATGTGTTGTTGTCAGGTCACATGACCGAGAGTCAGGACTGTTACTTATTATGAACTTCGTATTGGCATTACTGAGAATATAAGATGATGTTGACAAGCAAAACCAGAGCCCCTTATAGGTTTTTTTTTTTTTGCGATTGAAATCAGTTTCAATTCCTAAAAGTATCTTTCCCAGTTTTCTTTCCTTTGCTATGCTGTCTTCCTGAAAAATGACTGTAAATATATTTGAGTCTTTAGTTTTATGTGTGACTTGTGCTGTGACTCTGGGCTCAAAACAAACAAACACAAAAAAAAGACGAGATATGAAAAATTATTTAAAGTATGTGCTTTATCTGCGTTGTGTATGCTTGCTTGTGAATGAATGTGTCACTTTATTACAAAGCAATATGGCAAAAAAATGTTTTGAAGTATTTATGGTTTTATTATGCCCTTTTAGAGAAAAATCTTAAATGTTCAGGAGGAAAAAAAAAAATCTAGAACTTAGCAAATCCTGTAAGGTGACACAGATCGACAGGAAGCTACGGAACTTGAATTCACTAAAGAGCAGGATGAGTGAAATTGATCAAATGCACACTAACCCTCAGAGACCAAACTGTGGACAGGATGTCCAAGCAGATGCTTCGTGTCCGTGTCCAAATTTATATTAAGACAAATTATGAAGCTTAACGAGATGTTGAGGAAATCACAACGTTTAACCACGTTTCAATCGTTTCAATGCTCTAAAAGACCTGCTTTTCTATTCCGTTTTTAGGGATTGGTTCGTTTTCAATTCGGCACTGTTTCATTTCAATGCGTTGTTGTGTTTTTTCTACTTTTATTTATTTTTGTAAATCTTCTTTTTTTCTAATATGGGAATTCTGTGTACATTTCAAGTTTAAAAAAAAAAAAGGAAAAGAAAAAGACCAACTATTATGCAGTAGTAATTAACTCTAAATACAATAAGGGGCATGGTGTCAAATGTTCAGTGGTGAAGTTTACCAAACCTACTGTCTATGTTGTGGAAATTACTGAATTGAAAAAAAAATAATAAAAATAAAGGTTTGTGCTGTTGCAGTGGTGTTTTTAGATATTATTTAATTTTTTGTTATTATTATTATTATTACATTAGATTAATAACGAAGTACACTGTGTTATATGTGGCAGTTCGTGAGGAGCCGAGCCAGTGCAAGTTGTCAAAAGCAAAAATAGTGTAGAAGATGCATAAAATTAATATCTATAGTATATTATACAGGTTTTTCTCTGTGGTCCAAGTACATACCTTTATATGAATACAAGAACAACTGTACACCAAGTAGTGAAAATCCTATACATCCAATCGCAGCCTGTAATCTGGCACATTCTTTAGCAAGTCTTTACTAAAAGATCACGGCAAGTTATTCTCTTCAGTGAGTCTCTTCATGTATAAAAATGACAACAGTGTCCTGCCAAGTATTTAAAAATAGTCCATTTCCTTTGGGACCAAAGATGACGTCAGAAGGCCGTCTGGATCAGCCATTACCATGGCAACAGATGTGTCCACAAGGTCACATGATTTGCAAAGTAGGATAATGGGTCTTGGCTGTAAGGTGGAAGAAAGAATAACAATGTGTAATGGACTGAATAAAATGTTCACCTGAAGGAATCAGTTCCTGACCTCTGGGTGCAGCAGCTACTTTCCTTTTATAATGATTTACCTCAGTGCAACAGGGACTGTGATTAAACATTTACTCTGAAGTAAGATACTTAGACACTTCCATGAAGAACGTTATACTTACTGTAAATTGTTTTATTATTATTATTATTATTATTATCACTACACTATGTATAGTGAATAGTTTCACATTGGAAATTTTAAATAGCAATAATGCAAATACATAAAGATAAGCAGATTTTTGTGCTGTGTTTAAATGTCTGCTGTTTAACTGACCCCCCTGCAAGGTGAATCACAGCTTCATTACTACACTCCCATCCTTCCTCCCCACACTCACAGCATCACAAGCTGCCTTTTAGGGAAAAGTAACAGAGCCGAGCAGCTCTTCTGGCAGTAAAATGTAAACAGACGGTAAGATCCACGACCAGGGTGCCATTTCTTTCCCATTCATATCACATGAAGATGTATTTAAGGTAAATGTAACCACATTTTAATTATAGATCAAGTGTCTTTCACAACAACTGCAAGAACACTTTACCTTCACATCCTGATTGCTAAACATCTTCATCGCTACTAATATAAAAATAAATATATATAATAATAATCCATAAGGTCACATTTTAAACAAGAAGCTACATCATCTGAATATCATGGCGAGAAGAAACTTAAGTACTGACATTATTTTTGTTTTATTTTTAATTATGAGTGAAATTAACTATGTTTTGGTTTAAGGTCATTTAAAAAGTTAACCTTGTTACCCAATTTATAAAGTTTAAGCCCATTATAAAAAAAAGGTCTTCATGCCACTATTATGGATTTTAGTTAAATGCCATGAAAAAATTAAATTTACTATTGCCATTGAAATCTTCCACTTGTTTCAACTTGTAAGATATTAGATCTACTGCATCTCTAAACTGACTTGGAGTCCTGAAAAACTATCAATTACAAACTTCATTTGTAGCAATACTGATATTAACCTAAAGAGGGCACCAAGCAACTGTTTCTGGCCTTAGATACAAAGCAGCAGTCAAACCCAACTTTTTTGACTTGCTCAGTTACATTCCTTTCTCTTACTGTCAATAAATCAGTGTCAATGACTTAAAGTACCCATTTATTTTTCCTCCAATATACAGTATGAGAAGCATTTAAGTCAAACTAGAACTTTTGTTTGTGCGAAATAACTCCCTTTATTTCTCTATATAATCCCCTGATACACTAATGCACTTATCCAAGCATTCCCCCAATGCTTATATACCATCAAGGTAAAATGTTTTCTCAGTACACCAGAGTCATGATCAGACTGCCTGCTTTACTCACTCACTCACTCGTCTTCTATACCACTTCATCCTGTATTATCCTCTCATTCACACACTACGGGCAATTTGGGAACGCCAGTTAGCCTAACCTGCATATCTTTTGACTGTGGGAGGAAACCAGAGTACCCGGAGTAAACCCACCAAGCATGGGGAGAACATGCAAACTCCATGCACACAGAGATGAGAATCGAGCCTAGCCAGGAATCGAACCCAGACCCTGGAGGTGCAAGGTGACAGTGCTAACCACTACACCACCGTGTACACCGATTTTATACAATCAAGATAATTATTTAAGTTTGTATGAAATGTGAATGTGTATGAATCAAAACGATAAGATTGTCCCTGATGAGCAAGTCGAGGACGACGGCGACAGTGGCAAGGAAGAAACCTTGAGAGGAACCAGACTCAACAGGGAACCCATCCTCATTTGGGTCAAAACGGATAGCAGGGATTGATCTATATCAGGAATCTCCAATTCCAGTCCTGGAGGGCCAGTGACCAGCAGTTTGTAATTCACCTAAAAAACACCTAAACACTACCCATACTGAACCTAGTAAATGACAGATTATTTAAATCAGTTGTGTTTAAGAAGAATCACCAAACTGTGTTGGACACTGGCCCTCCAGGACTGGAATTGGAGCTCCCTGATCTACAGGGTGGGCCATTTATATGGATACACCTTAATAAAATGGGAAAGATCG
>JAQMYJ010000007.1:7530938-7581148 GCA_030014305.1 Clarias laeviceps | reverse complement strand
TGTCATACTCTGATCGTGTCACAGTTGTTCCTTGTCGAGTGACTTCAGCTCCACCATTTCACTTATTTGACTTTACAGGCATCCCTAGCATCATAAAAGCATGTTTCATTTGCAAAGAATAGCTTTATACTGCGGTGTCTTCTTTATTTGCCAAAACAGATACACACTTTAACATATAAAAACTCGTCTTCTAACCTGAGGAAACATGCCGGGGTAAGTTTAGCTGTTTCATTGAATGTTGCAATGTTGCCATATATAATTATTATAATTATACTATAATATAATATAATAATATATACAGTGTATATATGTGTGTGTTATAAAAAATATATATACTGTACATATCGGACATTACGATTGAAACAGTTACTCAGTACTTGTGTAGTCTTTTCACCGAATACTTTTTTACTTCTACTTGAGTAATATTATTTTAAAGCACAGTTACTTGTAATTTTTTGCCTACTCTACCCACCTCTGCTCCTACCACATGGTATGAAAACGTGTAAATAGGTCAGCACACGCAACCCGTAGGATAATAAAGAAGCGGCATTGTTTTACTGCGCCAAATGCTACTAAAGCAGGGGTTCTCAAACTTAATACATGTATTTAAAAGTCCAAGTCTGATTTCTATTCAAGGTCAAAGTTCCGGACCGGAGGGTGATATGCTAATGCTTTTATTAAACTTACTTATTACTTACAAATAACATACATTCTCATTTATGGCAGTCTGAGACAAAATACATTCAAACCTAGTGGAAAAATGCCATCGGCATCAGCTGCTGGTCATCTCAGGTGCACTGATGGTATGATAATACAGCTTTTTAATTATATTATCACCTGGATCTGTGTTATTTAATGTTTAATTACTGGTCTCATTCATTGTATTGTTTTACTGCAGTGCTAATTTGAGTTGTGGGCCGGGTCTGGATTGACTTGTACCGAGTTCGGATTTTGAGAGGCCCTGCTCTAAAGTCTCAAAACTCAACTTGACGATAAGCATACGGGTTGAGTGGCTTCTATAGCATGCGATTTTCGACTAATTAGCACTCACAGTGTTTTAAGACTTGTGTAATGAGTGGGTTTGAGAGCAGATTGGGGGCTTTTAGCGTGCGCAATTTTTGAATGCGTTTCTGTTGTGGTACTCAGAAGCTTCTGTGCTCGGTACAGAATCAGACGATCACCGGTCAGGGTCCATCAAACTGAAAACCAGCCAGTTCTGGTCACTGGCCAATCGACTGGTTTTATATCCGTTATAAATAAAATCAATGTCGGAGTCAGTGTGGAAAATTTAGTTATAACCCTGTTTCTCTGGGATGCTGCTAGCAATTAAATCCTTGCACTGTGTGCTTTGTTTAAGACGATATGGTGTTTAAAGAATATATTTAATGAAAATGAGAGGATAACATCAGAATTAGAAATGTAATAGAAGCATATGTGGCTCGGTGCTCGCAGAACTGAACTGCTCTCATATATATGAGAGTTTCTCTGCACCCTTGCTTCACTGCTTCATGCCTGCAAATAGCTTTATATGATGGCACCTTGTGCTTGATTTAGTAGTCACAGTTCCTGATAGTATCACATGATTAAAACCATCAATTTAAGCAGTTTAGTCTAAGGAAATGAGTACAGTATCGGATTGGTGCCTGTTTTTTCCCTTGCCGGTGTTTTAATTTTTTATATGGTGCATATAATATGCTCATTTTAGTTCTGATGAAACTACAATGTTTTGATGGTCATCCAGAAAGATTCACAACTATACCTAATCTCCGTTTGCTGAATAATTAAAAAGAAAACGCAGTTGCAGGTGTCACGTTGGTCGACGCTTAGAAACTGGAGAGCTTGTTGCTGGGGAGTCGGCACAAAACAGAGCAGCGAAAAGCTCCGGTCACATACATTGCCATGTTGTGTGTGTTCTTGAGTTTGATGGATTACCACGCCAGAGACCGCGAGTCATGTGCGGTAAGAGACGAAAGACGTAAACCGATTCTTCTTTTTCTGCAGCATGGCTAACAATAAGAACAGCACTCTCCGCTGCACCTTCTCAGCTCCTAGTCACAGTAGCTCACTTCTGAGGGGACTCTCTGCTCTGCGAGACCAAGGCCAGTTACTGGATGTAGAACTCACCGTCAGCAACGAATGCTTCAGGGTTCACAAAGCAGTGCTGGCATCCTGCAGCAACTACTTTAGGTGAGGATTCTTTTGAAATAGACATTTAAAATGGGTATTTTCTGAGTGATAGTAACTCAACAGAAGGGGGAATTTGATCTTCTTTCCTGGAATGTAATATGCTTTAATCAATAATTAAGGTAATGAGGCTCAAAGCCAGACCGGCTTTCTGCGGTGAGAAGCTTATTGGAAATGATCCAATAAAAAAAATGTTGATGAAACAATTTTAGAGTGCATGAACTTGGATATTATAACAGAGATTGTGATGTTTGTTCAGCATTTGAAGTTTGCTGAAACAGGATGTTTCTATCAAAATTTTAAGAAAGCATCGAGTACTTCCTCTGCTAATGGTGGAAGTCATGGAATTATACAGATATCGAGTTTTATTGTGAAAACTTTTTCAACTTTTTATTTATTCTACAACAATGGTGCCACATGATTCATGTTCTCCTAATTGTTTTTTTAGAGCCATGTTCACTGGTGGGATGAAGGAGTCAAACCAGGCTACGATCGAGCTTCAGGGCTTGTCAGCACGTGGCCTAAAGCACATCATCGATTTCGCCTATAGCTCCGAGGTCACTCTCGACCTCGACTGCATCCAGGATGTGCTCGGGGCAGCCGTCTTCCTTCAAATGGTGCCGGTGGTGGAGCTCTGTGAAGAGTTCCTGAAGTCGGCCATGAGCGTCGAGACTTGTTTGAACATCGGTCAGATGGCTGCCATCTTCAGCTTGTCGTCTCTAAAAGAATCGGTGGACGCGTTCACGTTCCGCCACTTCCCTCAGATTGCCGAAGAGGAAGATTTCCTGCATATCCCCTTGGAGCGCCTGGTGTTTTTCCTCCAGAGCAACAAGCTGAAGGGATGTACCGAGATTGATTTGTTTCACGCGGCCATCCGGTGGCTTCGGCACGATGACTCGCGCCGTCCTGCAGCGAATGAAGTGCTGCGGCATGTCCGCTTCCCGCTCATGCGCTCCTCTGAGCTGGTGGACCGCGTGCAGACTGTGGACATCATGGTGGAGGATGTGTTGTGCCGGCAGTACCTGCTGGAGGCCTTCAATTATCAGATACTTCCTTTCCGCCAGCATGAGATGCAGTCCCCTCGCACCGTCATTCGGTCAGACGTTGTTTCGCTTATTGCTTTCGGGGGCACCCCTTACACTGACAATGACCGTACAGTGAGTGCAAAAGTGTACTGCCTGGCAGATAGCACAGCCAGGCAGTTCAAGGAGCTGACAGACATGGAGACGGGCTGCAGCCACGCTTGTGTTTCCGTTCTCGATAATTTCGTTTACGTGGTCGGTGGGCAGCACCTGCAGTACCGAAGCGGTGAAGGCGCCATGGACATCTGTTTCCGATACGACCCCCATCTCAACCAGTGGTTGCGCATCAGGCCGATGCAGGAGAGCCGCATCCAGTTCCAGCTCAATGTATTGCAAGGACGGTTGTATGCCACCGGGGGGCGCAACAGATCCGGCAGCCTTTCTTCCGTTGAATGTTACTGCCCCAAGAAAAACGAATGGACTTACGTGGATTCGTTAAAGAGAAGGATATGGGGACACGCAGGCGCAACATGCGGAGATAAACTTTATATCTCGGGCGGATATGGGGTTTCCGTGGAGGATAAAAAGTCTCTCCATTGCTACGATCCAGGCACAGACCAGTGGGATTTCAAATGCCCAATGAACGAGCCACGAGTGCTGCATGCCATGATCAGTGTAAACGAGCGTGTCTATGCTCTTGGAGGGAGAATGGACCATGTGGACCGCTGCTTTGACGTTCTAGCAGTGGAATATTACAATCCGGAGACGGATCAGTGGACGACGGTTAGTCCGATGCGCGCAGGCCAGTCCGAAGCAGGCTGTTGCTTACTGGATAGAAAGATTTACGTTGTCGGGGGATACAACTGGCATCTGAATAACGTTACAAGCATCGTCCAAGTCTACAACACAGAGATGGACGAGTGGGAGAGGGATCTGCACTTTCCAGAATCCTTCGCTGGGATTGCTTGTACACCTATAATACTGCCGCAGACTGCCATGCAGAGGTGACTGAATTCCGTAGCTGGAGAAGGTGTGAGGTGACATGGCATGAAGGATTTTCGTTCATTTTATTTGGTTTAAACACCTTTTCCTTCAAATACTTGCATATTGCGGGCATCTGTTTAATTATAGAAACTTGATTAGAGAGAGCTGATATCCGGATTCTAGTTTAATTGGTGCCGATGTAAGTATCGATTACTTGCCATGTAAAAGATCATGACGGGATCATATAATCATAGTGTACAAGACTGCTCTATGAGCTACCCCACATTTCGTCATATTTTGCTTCAAAAGAGCCAGATGTTCTTGTATGTTTGATGTAGTCTTGAGGAATAGTTCTCCAGGCTTCCAGTTCCTGTACTTGATCAGTTTCAGAGGAATGTTTTTTTGTTTATGATTCATTCAGGCCTTAAAAAAACATCCAACTTTAGGCATGAACCAATGAGAAACGGGTTCAGATGATGACAGATGTCCAGGCCGGTGATTAGTATACTGGTGATGCTGAAACAGGCAAGAGCGGAAATGAGGTTGCTGCTGAGGTTACTACATAAACAACCTATCTTTCAGCATGTTGCTGCCTGTCACAGTAAAACACTCGTTCCCATTTCTTTAATTTAATCAACATAATTAAATTTGAGAGGTGGCACAAGTCTTTTGCACAGTACTGTATGTGAAATGCTTATTCAAAGGACAAAGTGAGTTCCCAAATTTGTAGTTGATCCCTGATCTTGATTTGCTTATTCACAGATGACCCAACTATGCCCAACTACCCTAGAAAGTGTAGTTGTATGAATCCACAATGACACAAAGTGAACAATGTTTACACTACAGTTCAGTCCTCACCATAAGAATGAATTCCATTCCGAGAGCTTGTTTGTAAGTCCAATTTGTTCGTAAGTCTAACAAACATTGTCTAGGCACTAGGATCCTAACACAATTAGCTATACACAGTACAATAAAGTACAGTATTCTTTAGAATCAGGTTATTCATGTTAAAAATACGAGCAAAGTCTGCCATCTTTTCACCTCCCACCATTCTCTCAATTATATTCATTTTTGTCTCCATACTTATTACTTGGCACTATTGAACAGAACCAGCTTCATTGGCACTACTGTTACACTTGCTTCAGGACACCCTGAGCTTCTACTGAACATGCAGAGGATATATGCTTCACACACGTGACCATGAACACCGGACATGCGATCTAACTTCCGCGATTGAACATGCGCGAACATGCGAATGTTCATATGTAGGGGACTTGCTGTACTTATCACAACATTATATTTTAAGAGTTGTCAATATGGTGGGAACATTGTATATTTTTTATTAGGTTTTGGGATAATGTAACATAAACCTGACATGTCTATCAAACAAAGAACAGCAGTGGTGGTGTTAAAAGATGTACATATGCAGCAGATGTTGATTTACTTTGTATAGTTGGTAAATGAACGGAGGTTGTAGCTCATGCTACTGTTTCTACAAATACAAGCACACAATTGAATTTGAAATCAGACATCATCTTCCTGTCTGCACTGATGCCAACAACTGTGTAACGTTCTGACCAATCACAAGCAGGGAAGTCTCAAATATAATGTCTTCATGTTTTCCAGCCTGAACACGTTCTAACGTTCTCACTCGAAATATCTCTTTGCTTTGAAACATCATTTCTCGTTTAAAGTATACCACTGGCTTAAGGGCTTGCGAGACATCAGAGAGTCGATTTCTACTGTACTGACAGCCGAAGTACACCATGCAGCTTCTTCTAAATGCTTTCTTCATGATGGGACTTGACAAATGATTTTTCAGATTCTCCAGCAGAATGATAAGTGATTACTGTGCTGCAGGAATTCAAGCACCTTCTGTAACGGCATAGTCTTTAAATAATCATTAATCTACTTTGCAAAGTTTTGAGGAGAATTTCTGAACTTATTAACACTTTTTTCGGATGTATGTACTAATTTTAAATACATCCCTTCAAATTATATTTGCACTGATCTAAAAAGAAACTATGTCCATATTTTATTTGATATCTAAATGTACTAAGCACAATACGATTCTAAATCCATGGCATTTTAATTCATCCTTCGGGAACATCCAGTTCCTTGGTGCGATTACATAATTAGCTGTTTCTCCTCCACAGTCTTTTGTGATCTCTTACAAAGTCAATAAGCACACAAGGTTCATTTCCGTAATGCACTTTATACCTGACGAACTGAAGACAGCGGTGCGAAATCCAAGCGCTGACCGCGTTTCGTACTTTCACTGTGATGTTATATATTCATGGAGGAGCTTAATGGATTAACAGAATGTCTCGACCGATGAATAAATGATTTAAAATAAATAAGTGTTTGAGGCTTGAGTAAGGCCGAATCAGCTTGTTGTTTCTCTCTTTATTTGAATGTATAATAATCACCACGGTCTTAATTACTGCAGAAACAACTGGCTGTTGCAGTGGAGTATTGTGTAGTTTGTGTTTATTCTGTACAATTTCTATCTAATAAGGCATGTGCTTAAATTTATATTTGTATTCATCAACTGCTTATTTTTCCATCATGACTTTTGACAAAAGGAATGTTAAACAACTGGCTCAGGATCTTCTTAGGACACAAGATTTACATACATTGCACAAAAAAGTTTGAAGGTAATCCTAGTAGACTGCTTTAAGATAGAGAAAATGTGTGAGACAAATTTAATATAAGGAGCAAGATTTTTATTCTTGGGTTTCTCTCTTCTAGTACATTATTGCATGAGTTTTATTTTAGGTTATTTATCATAGTGGTGCTCTAGACATATTCAAATAGTGCAAGCAGCAAAATTTTTTCTTAAATTTTTTGTTAATTAATATCTGTTAATATTAACCCTAACATCCCAGTCATATAAATTACAAAGGGTGTTCAGGTCAAACCAGGACTTTTTTTACTTTTTTATAAGAGGAAACACTCCATAATTTCACTAGTGCTTGGACACCGTAAAAGTAGTCGGAGACATTATTGGACATATTAGCCTTCTGTGTCAAAACATTCCCTTAAAGCACTGGAGATTAGCAATGTTCTGTGTCGGTCAAAGGCAGAGTGCTCTCTCCGTACCCAAAGTGCACTCGCTCGGCGGAATCAATTTAATGCCTTCATTCAAGAGAAATTTCATCAACAGGTCTCGGTTTGACTTGAACACCTCTTGTAGACACGCTTACTAGATTTTCCAGAAAAGTGGGTCTTGTTCGCTGGATTCGATGTAATCATGAGTGAATCCATTGGGTTGATTCGAATTATTAGTTGATTAGAATTCTTTTCTTTGAATGTAGTACAGGTTTAAACCTGTTTCATTACTACTTGATTTGTAAGATGAACAACAACCCATGACTCAAGGTGCTAATGCTTTTTTTTTTTTAAATGAATCATCACATCACAACTTCCTGCAAGAATTTAAATATGTTTAGATTTTAAAGTTTAATCCATATCACTTCTATTTATTGCATTTATCTTTTGTTTTTGTACAATGCATTTGCATTTTATCTTATTAAATCCATCTGTTTGTAAATGTGTATCTGTCTGTTTATGCACAAGATGTTCTTGTATTTTCTATGGTGTATGTGCTAATCACACCAAATTGTCACACTCACTTTAAAAGCAACATCTGTACACCGGCCCAGTCATGTAGTAGCAGTGAAGAGCTTATAGTAAAACTGATCCTGATGTGATTTGCACTTGTTGTATCTCATCTCCTTCCAAGTTCAAGTGCGCAAAAGATGCCTTTTTTTGCTCACCATAGTTGTGAAGAGCTATAGAGGTATATGAGTTAAAAAAAAAAACAGTATAATCATTCTTTATAGATCATTTATAGAATCGTTCCTAACTGAAGGTTGTTTATGATGTGTAATGAAATTGGTGTACCTGAATATCCCAGGAGATCCCCAACAGTTCCTCAAATACTCAAACACCAACCATGCCACCAAGGTCACACTTAATCCACAATCTGATGGTGGATGTGAACGTTACTGGGAGCTCTTAACCTGTATCTGCATAACTTTTATGCCACATGATTGACTAATTTGGATCATTGCATGAAGGTCCATGTGTACTTATGTTCCTAATAAAGTGGTTGTCGAATGTATCTCCTGATATTATGCTACTGTAATCTTTTAACATTTGTCTTGATCCTCATCTCAGGCTTTTCCAATTCTTCCTCGGAATACTTCCCACATCGAGCAAGTATTGTTTTTAATTAAATTGCGGAGAATGTAGGTAAAATGCATGGGTGTTATACCTTTCCCCCTGTATTGCTGTGTTCAGAATGAACGTAATTATCAAGTTTTTTTTTTTAATGCTTTGTGGTCTGTAATAATGTTGTGTCATTTGCCGTGAAACATCACTTATATCTGTTCTTACAACCGTTCTCTTTATTTCTTTGGAGATCATTTGTACTTTTTTTCCAGGTTGCTGTACCAGTTTTGCTAATTATGTTATTCGTTTAATAAAACAAGAAATGTAAAAATGTGTGCCTTACCTCCCATCTCTGTGTGTACAACAGACCAGCCTTCACAAATTTCAAACCGGTGACCAGCAAAAAAGTTGTTAGGAAATGGTGTTAAGCAAGTAGCGTTCAAGTCAAACTGGGAGTTGTTGACATTTCTTTTGAATGAAGGCATTAAATTTACAGAAGACATCAAGAAAAGTATGATGATGAATTTCCTAGCCGCAGTTAAACATCTGGGCCTGTAGTCACAAAGCTTCTTAGAATTCTCTCAGAGAGCTCCTATCTTAGCTTAAAAAGTCCTACAGTAGCTGGGAGTCCTACACTAAAAGTGATTTAGGAAACTTCTCAGAGCAACTCTGTGTAAGGAAAGTACAAAAACCTTTATCTTGGTGAGGTGTGGTTGACCCCATTGCTAGGGATGATGCAGCAATTAAAGGACTGTGATTGGTTGATAAAAAATAACCTCTGACCTCTGTAAAGGTCTTGAAATGCGCCCTTTATGAAAATAGAATATATGATAATAGAATAGACAGTGAAATCATAATGTTTATATATAAAGAAATTGTATAATCATGACTACAGGCTACTTTATGCAAAGTTTCTGTTATAGGCTAAATATCTTAAAGATAATTAAACAGCCAAATGTTGAAAATGTGTCTACTTTTGAACCAACCAATTTCCACGCAGTAGTTACTATATTAAGTTCTTGCATTTATTTACCATACTGATTTTATTACTTGTAATCCATTTTAGATTGATGGGAGCAAAATGGCTCAAAAGTCCTCCTTTCCACTCTAAACTATTTTTACCTTAGGAGCTGATGTTTTTTGTGAATAATTTTTATCTTTCTAAGATTTCGTCCTAAATTTAGGGGAAATTCTAAAACAATTTCATACTTCTAAGAATTTTCTTAGAATTTTGTCAGTAGGAGCAACTTTTAGGCTTGGGCCCATATTCACAAAGCTTCTTGGAATTTTATCGTAGAGCTCCTGTCTTAGCTTAAAAAGTCCTAGCTGGGAGTCCTAGACTAAAAGTGATTTAGGAAACTTTTCAGAGCAACTCTGAGGAGGAAAAGTACAAAAACTTTTATCTTAGTTATTAATCTTAGTTGTTAAACCAGTTATTAATTCCAATTGTTCACTTATTATTATTGTTATTATTTTAGGCAAATTATGTTTGTTAATACCCTTGACTTAATGATCAGATCGCATTTTATGACAAAAACTTTTCCAAAAAAATTCCAAAAGGTTCACATACTTTTTATTGCTGCTGTAACTTGTCACCAACACCTGAGAGTTATTGCCACATCCCCTATACAGTGATGACTCCCCTATACAGTGCTGTGCCATTTCCACATATTTGGGCCATTAAAGGAGTTCCTTGGAGGTCAGTGTTTCAGAGGTGAAGCAGGCAGTCCAATCAAATCCAGAAAACAAGTCCGACTTTCCTATGAGACTTTATGTCTATGAGGGGTGTTCAGGTCAAACCGAGACTTAGGCATGAAACCAATTATCATTTGCAGAATGTGTCATCAACTTGCTGAAGAGATGCATCTGTTGGTGGGAACTGTACTACACACTGTCATTCAGAAACACCCGCATTTCCAGAAGGTGAGTGCACATTGGCTATGGAGAGAGCACTCTGCCTTCGACCAGAACAGAAGATTGCTAATCTGCAATGTGTTAAAGGAATGTTTTGTCCATTAAGGACAGTATGTCCAATAATAGCGCCAACATAATGAGAAAACTTTCTACTTTAATAGTATCCAAGCACAGGTGAAGTACTGAAATAAGTGCAACAGTGTAGCAGGGGATTAGATATATAGATATAGAGGGAAAAAAAGAGTTTTACACTCAAATTTGTTCTGTTATTCAATCAAAAGTCCCAGTTTGACTTAAATGCCCCTTTGCTGCTCCTCTGTAGGAGCAATTTAAATGTAACATCTGAAAGTATTTCTAGACCTGTAATAATTCTATAAATGAAAAAAATGAAAAATGAAATTTAAAATGAAACTGTAGATTATGTGATGTTGATGAACTTGAGTATGAACTATGCAGTGAATTTGGCTAATTTCAGGGTTCTGTTTACATTGTTCTGGCCTAGAAATCATCTCAGCTCAGCTGCATTTCCTTATAAGGCATGAAGTGATTTCACTGGAAACCCTAGTCACAAACAG
Organism: Clarias laeviceps; assembly: GCA_030014305.1. Taxonomy (NCBI): domain Eukaryota; kingdom Metazoa; phylum Chordata; class Actinopteri; order Siluriformes; family Clariidae; genus Clarias; species Clarias laeviceps. The sequence continues at coordinate 7,570,293 of JAQMYJ010000007.1, read as the reverse complement.
TTGTAAGTAATTTAAAAGAAATTTAAAAGGAAAGCGGTTTTCTGTGAACACAAGCCAGAGTCTGAGTCCTTGTGTGTGTGTGTGTGTGTGTGTGTGTGCGTGCGTGTGTGTGTGTGTGTGAAGTTTGCATGTTCTCCCTGTGCGTTGTGTCTGGGGTCCTCTAATGCTTCCAAATAGCTCGTATTGCATGACTGTGTGTGTCTATGCCCACATGAATTAGCACCCCATCCAGGAGTGTCCCCTGACCACCCCCCACACTTTGCATATAATCCAGGGGTCCCGTTTTATCTACACTCTGGCTGTATTTTAATTACCTTTTATCTCCATACCAGATAATCCCAAAGGTGCTTGGTGGGGTTGAGGTCAGGGCTCATCAAATCAAACCAAACTGTTGCCACAAAGTTGGAGGCATAGTATTGTCTAAGATGTCTTGTGCATGCAGAAGCATCCCGCCAAAACATGGTATTGGTGTTAAAAAGAATCTCACTTACTTAAAAATGTGAATGTTCAGAAAGAATCATTTAACACCATTTTTCATAATACTTAATGCTTCTTATCGCCTGATGCAGAGAAATATGCAGAGAAACATATTTGCTTAATACAATTTCATGCCCTTGTATGTATTTTTGGAATTCGAATCTTTCAATGATCTTAACTGTTATTTAGATGAAACTTGGCCAATTTTGATTTCACATGAAAAGACATAAACCTGAAAAAGTGTATTACAGTATTTTAACCTGCAAAATTGTTAAGATATTGCAGTATGAATTTGACATGGTTACGGACACTACAGCTGTTTAAGCTTTTACCCCCCTATTATGACCCATTACAGGTCATATGCTTCTAGAAGATTACACCAATTTTAGTATCAATACTCTTAAAGAAATATGCAATTGCATATTTTGCATTTGAAATTATTATTGTTTGAAGCTAGACAGTATAAGACTGAAAATGGCCATTTTTGGGGTACTTCAAAAATCCTCTCTTCAAAACGCCTGAAGTTAGCAACTTGAAATTTTTTGGGAAGCAAGACTGGTCACTTTCATGTTGCATAACGTTAAGAAGTAGCTTCTCCGGCACACACTTTTGTCTGACATCAAAAGTACATTAAATCAGCACCCATACCTCTAATTCTCTAAGATTGCCCTTCACTGGGGATAAGGGGCCTGACTCAAACACCTGAATTCAATAATTAACACGTTTGGCCAAATACTTTTTGTCCATATACTGTAATGTTTCACTACAGTATCATTTTAGAAGAAGGCATGTTAGTCACGCAGTCCTTCTCGCTACTACAGCACGCGCTCTGCCTACATTTATGGCACGTTTGATGAGGGACTGACTTCAAAGCCCAGAATCCTCCGCGCGCGCAGTGACGAGGCGACGGCGCCGCGCGCACGTCTGGCGCAAAAGGTCTGTTTTGGAAGAAGAACGGAAGATGGCGACCTCAAACAATCCGCGGAAATTCAGCGAGAAGATCGCGCTGCACAACCAAAAGCAGGCGGAGGAGACGGCGGCGTTTGAAGAAGTCATGAAGGACCTGAGCATCACTCGAGCCGCGCGGGTACGTGCCGAGGTTTTCCTCGCGACGGCTCGTGATTTTTCAGGCGCATCTCTCTCTCTCTCTCTCTCTCTCTCGGTTAGACTGACTTAGCTGCTGCGCTAACAGCTCTCCTGGCCATCACGGGCTCGAGCAGCTTAGCGCACGATTCCGCGATCTCCCGTAATAACCCGCAGGTTTCAGGGTTATAATGAACGCGTTGACAATCGTGAAGCGCGCGCGTGAATGTGTGGATGCGGACAAAATGGGATACAGATGTGCCGCACATCTGCACTGCTACTTCCAGTGTACGCGCGCCCTCGCGCACTTCTCTGGAAAATGCATAACATTCACATGCATGTGATTATTTATTTATTTATTTATTTACCTTTTGCCCTAATATACCTATATTTGTGAATAGCTTTTGTTTTTCTTTTTGCATAGATCGGGACCGTTGGCTAGTCCCACGGATTTTATTCTGCTATCTCATTCTTAAACTTTGCCCCCCCAAAAAAATAAATAAAAAAATAAAAAAATCATGCACACCATAGTGATTGTAGCAAAGCAAAAAAAAAAAGGCCATAACTAAGCTTAAAACACCACTGCTTTGTCACTATGCTTCTGATTTTTTTGATTCCTTGACCATGAATGATATTTGAGTTTGAGTTTTGTTTCATTCATGCATAATCACGCTGTCATTCACTCTGGCACTCATTCATGCGCTTTTATTTTGCACAGCTGCAGTTACAGAAGACCCAGTATTTGCAACTGGGCCAGAATCGTGCTCAGTGCTATGGAGGTTCACTGCCCAATGTCAATCAGATTGGAAATAGCAACACTGACCTGCCTTTTCAGGTGAGCTATTAGAAATTGTATCAGATGCAAAAGTTTTTTTTTCTTTTCTTTTTTTTTTCTTTTCCAGTAAGGGTGTTACAGTTTGAAATTCTTACGATATGGGAACCTAGTCTAAATATATCACAAAACTCATAGTATAATGGTATGTGGTAACAAATGTTTTAAAACACGCAAGTTAGTAGTGAAATAAATACTTTTTATGACCGCTTTGTAGAAAGAAAATGTTCATTCACATCGTTGTGAATGTACAATACAATACAATCCTTTAATTGTTCATTTTTTTCTGGACTAAATGATTTCCAGATATGCAAGCTGTAATTAGACAACCAAAGTTTTATACTAAAATAGAGGCACCAAAATATATACATTGTTAAGCAAGTACGGTTTAGCTGGTGATACTTTTTATAGACTATAGACTTTTCTTTTGTGGATTAAAAAGCAACACAAAAGTCATCAGCATAGTGGTTAGCGCTGTGGCCTTGTAGGGGTCAAGGGTTCGATTTCCGCCTAGGATCTGTGTGCATGTTCTCCCTGTGTTTGGTGGGTTTCCTCTAGGTACTCCTGTTTCCTCCCACAGTCCAAAGACGTGCAGATTAGGCTAATTGCCTTTCTTAAATTAGCCATAGTGTGTGGGGATTGGTACCCTGTCCAGTGCCTGTCTTGTGCCCTAAGTCTGCTGGAATAAGGATAAGCGAAATAGATTAATAGAGATAAATTAATGATGAATGAATTCACCTAGTCATCGAATCAGAGGATTGTTTTTAACAGATATTCAAACATCATGATGACATCTTTCAAAAGGGCCAGTTCAACCAGATCTAGACTCCTTAAATGTTTTAACCGTTACTGAAAATTGAACTAAAGGGTTATTTCAAGATTCCCACCTATCTGTCTCTAGGATAGTCCACTCCGAATTTGGTCCTTTTTGAAAATCATACAGATTTTTGGAGCTCTCACTTCTAGGCATGCTTAAAGATCAATATATTATCTAAAACCAGTTCAGATGGAATTACTGATGTCTCTTTGTAAATCACACTAAAAGTTTGACTGCTTTTCCACTGCATCCACTTGATCAGGAGTGGATCAAATGATAATAACATATTTTTATATAGGGGCTTTCCTTGCACTTGGAATTCGATAACATGTCAAAAATTTCCAGAAGCATCATTTCTCATTTAAAATATCTTTTTAAAGAGCATTTAGGCATCATCTATATTTTATATTTATACTCTTATTATATATATATATATATATATATATATAAGAGTGATTGTATGAATATCTTAATATCATAGAAAAAGCACAAAACGTTTTTTTTAATTTTTTTTTATAACAGTTTACAACGGAACCTTTGCATGCAGTCTGAAAAATAGTTTAAAAAGATCATTTTGAGAGTCACTTCTTTTCACTTACACATCATGACACAAGTAGCAACCCTAGTTTCCAGGTGGATGAAACTGAATCATTTAACTATATAAGTTAATTTCATAATGTTCATCTGTTTTAAAGATATCGATTAAAATGATTCAAAAGTATTATTCTCACCAGGATCACTACTATTTTCTAGTTCATGTACTTATTGCGCATTTTAAACATGTCGTACCTTTTGTAGTTGCTTTCCTCATCCAGATATTAGGCTGTTAAAATGCCTGCATCATCCATCTATTACTTTTTATACTTGCTATTCATTTAAAGACATTGTCCACCATTTGTAACTCGCATTTTACCCTCCAATGATGCCATGTAGCAGAGGATGAGAATTTGAAATCCATCCCAAACTTTGCAGGTAGTGTGGGGTGTCATAACTGCATTTGACATTGCTTATCATTTATGAAACATTAGCAAGTCTGCAGTCGAAACTGTGTGATGGTGTCATTGCTTGTATGCTTTCATATTGCCGGTCCATCCTCGACTACAACGCTGCACTGTTTGTTTCTTTTAATTCGGCTTGCCATTGGATCGTATAGCCGAGGATATTTTTTTAAGTTTAATTGTATGCGTAAATGTGTTGCTAGTGAAGATAGATTTCTTAAACTTATCAGATTCCTTTTCAGACTACAGTTTTGGATACTAGTCGAACGACCCGGCACCACGGCTTGGTGGACCGCGTGTATCGAGACAGAAATCGGATCACGTCCCCTCATCGCAGGCCTCTCTCAGTGGATAAACACGGACGTCAGATATCCTTTTTTATAATTATATGTAATCTTTTGTGAACTCGAAATTTTAAGGGTTGATCGGTGAACCCCTAGGTCTTAAAGATCAAATTACAAACAAACTAAATGTTTGCTGCTGAAGATGAGTGTGGCAGTGAAATTCATGTGTTATAACTGTTTAATAAGAAGCAGCTCTATAACATCATTGTGTTGATTGCGAGAATATTTCAGTGATTGCGGAGTCGCAGTCATCTTACATATTAATGCAGTGTGAAGTTTAAACAGCTTTCCGCTACTTGGTCACATGAGAATTGTAGATATGCCATGCAGATGAACTGCAAATATCATCCATGAGTCATGAGTTTACATCAAAAACCATCACTGCTAATGATGATGGCATTTTTTCAATATTGTCACTGATTGATCAACACATAGGTTTTCACAATTATGTGATAAATTAAAACACTGTAAATTGATGCATTGATACAAATGATGCTTTAACATGACGTCCTTAACACACAAACACATAAAAGTGATGAAGAATGTGGCAAATATACAGTACAGTGCATCTCAATAATCTCAATAAAGTAGAATGTTGTGAAAACGTTTTTTTGAGTAATTCAGAAAGTGAAACTCTCACATTTTCTAGACTCGTTACATGTAAACAGAAAAATTTAACATTTTGTTTTGTTTTAGTTTGTGTGATTACAGCTTACAGCTCACGAAAATTTAAAGTGCAGTATCTCAAAGTATTAGAATATTTCAAATATTTTTTATCTTTTTTATCTCTATTTTATTTTTATTTTTTTAAATCAATCAAAAAAGGATTTATACCGAAATGTCCAACTTTTGAAAAGTATGTCCATTTATGCAATCAGCACCTTGTCAATATGCTCCCTTAAGCCTGAGGTAGTGCATTGTGAAAGACCAGGTTGCTTTGATATCAGCCTTCAGCTCATCCATATTGTTGGGTCGGGTGTTTCTCATCTTCCTGGCTGGCCAATAAATCATAGTAATATCACGGTCAGCAAAGCAGTTAGTGGTAGTTTTGGAACTGTGAGCAAGTGCTAAGTCTTGTTGCAGAAGTCAATCAGCATCTCCATAAAGATTTTCAGCAGACAGAAGCATGAAGTGCTCTCAAGTCTCGTGGGAAACAGCTACGTTGACTTTGGACTGGATAAAACATAGTAGACCAACACCAGCAGATGACACAGCAGAGTTCCACTTTTTTGGAAAAAAGGTTGTAGACACCACTGATCCTAATATTAACCACTGAGTAAAGGGGCTTGTTCTGAAATACCAAGTTGACCCAGATTGATAGAGCTGTGAATATGAAAAGAAAATCCCAGCAGCATGATGGAAGTTCTGTGTTTTATTTCTATTGCATTGATTCATTATAGGTTGAGCCAAAAATCACTGTGACTTAAAAAGTGAGTAAAAAGTTAACCAGTACAAACTGAAGCAACTTGAATTTTTCAAGTAATTAAGTTGATGTGGCATACAAGCTGGCAGCTTTTATACATGAACATGTCAGTTTTGTTCCAGTAGGACTGGATGGCTCACTGCAGATGATGGACTAGTTGTCAAGCAGCTGCGTTAGGCCTGTTAACATGAAGCAGATCCTAACTTTGAATGATCAGCTGTAGTGTGTAAGACTGAAGGAATTGATTGAATTGATTGGCTATGATTAGAACACTGGTAGTAATTAGACAAGGGTAGTTATCGTGGACATCAGTAATGGAGACAAATGTCATGGAGGCAAAAAATGGAAAAGAATAAATGAAGCAACTGTTGATAGGTTCCATATCTATCGCTTCATTAATCTCTTTATATATTACCACACTCACTAATGTATTGATCTTTCTGTTTATTTATTTAATTATTTACCTGTTTTCTCCTCTCTCCTTCTGTCAATTAGTGCAATGCTGGCCAATCAGGGACATCTGTTCATGGAAAAACAGCATAAAACATTTACCACTCTCCACCACGTGACTTAAAAAAAAAAAACTCTGTTTTTTCTGTGTGTCTGAGTAATCAAGCGATAGTCCTCACCTTCCAAGATTAGTAGCTGTCGTGCTGACTTGTATAAATACATGCCAGAATGGTCGGGTGACGCGGAGAAACATTTTCCTTAACACAGAGACTTACATCGACAGCTGTCCTTATGGCTCAGTGTATCTGTCACCTCCCCCAGACACCAGCTGGAGGAGGTAAGCCACGGTTGGCCGTTGAGAATTCAAAAACTTTATTCAACATAAAGTTGAATAACCATGCTCATACATTTGTACACTATTGTTTCCAGGACCAATTCTGACTCTGCGTTACATCAGAGTGCCATGAACCCTACTCAACAAGACGCTTTCGTCGGAGGATCTCAAGAGCTGCAGCCGAAACGAGGTAAATATGATGTGAAGGCTAAAAGCAGGCTTTACTTCCTTCTGCTCGGTAAAGAAAACTCACTTCCGGCTTTGTCTCTGTTCTAGTCGTCTTACTCACACCCCCAGATACAGAGGATCCCGAAACAGAAATGGAAAAAGACGACCAGAAGGCATCACTACATCCCAAATCCCATGATGTTCCAGGGATTAAGTGAGTATACACGATATGGTGTATTATTATCCTCCTCCAGCAATTTTAATATTATTATTGCATAGGATTTTTTAAATACAATAGTATGTTTGTCACATGCCCCATGCAGTGCACTACTGTATATGTCATGCATATTTCAGTTAATGACCTTCAGTGATTCTAGGCATAAATAAACTGTATAAACTGTGTTATATTTCTAGCATATTTCCATCCCCTGATCAAGAAGTGAACGCGACATTGATGCCAGCCGCGCACAGCACAGGTGGCTCCTTGCCCGACCTCACCAACATCCAGTTCCCCCCTCCACTGCCCACACCTCTTGACCCAGATGACCCCGTGACCTTCTCGTCCCCCAGCACCTCCGGTAGCACAGGCAATCTGAGCACCAATCTCACCCACCTAGGCATCAGTGCTGCCAGCCACGTGGCCGCCTCCACCCCGGCACCCACTGGTGCTGCTCTCACGCTCAACATCGACGTCCAGCAGCAGCAGCCGTGCCCACAGCAGCTCTCACCTACTCTCTCACCCACCCTCTCGCCTCAGATGCCCATTTCTCAGGTACGGTTCAGAATCGATGTGGTTTCATATGGTAGTGCTTATTAAGGCTGTAAAGAATGGAAAGGTCATGTTACCTCATTTATGTCACTTGATGTGATATTGAAATTATCAGCATTAAAAAAAACAACAACAACAAAATGTGTAATGTTTTAGCAGTCGATCACGATGGACAGCATGTCTCTGGAGCAGCAGCTGTCACAGTACTCGCTGCTGAGCCTGCTGAGCGATCTGCAGAAGCAGCAGCAGACGCTGCCACAGAACATCCGCCTTATCCAGCTGCCACCAATCACCGTCAACTCTGCCTCCAGCCCGCCCCAGACCTCCTTGTCCAGCCAGTCACCAACAGCCACAAACGCACCTGTCAGCTCGGTCAGTATAACCCGACCTTAATCCTTATTAGAAATGTATTTTCTCATATTTATTTCTTCTTTGAGCATGAACCTACACAGTATTGGGAGCTTCTGATGGTTTATCAATGCATTTAATGTTGAGATGAAAACTCCAGCAGAGTTAACAGCTGGCGTCTTTCTGAAGCATCCTCGCTTCTGAGGTGCTCAGACATTGTGAGCTCTTAGTGGACATGTGATGTCGTTCTGAAAGGCCTCTTGCTTTCAGCAGTATCGCAATCAGACTGGCTCTCCGGCCAACCAGTCTCCAACCTCGCCAGTCTCCAACCAGGGCTTCTCGCCTGGAGGCTCGCCTCAAGTAAGGGCGGAATCCCCTCTCACCATGTTTGCTTGTTGTGCTTTTGGCCGCTCATCACTGTCGCAGCTCTCCGTCCTCCCTCCTACACTTCTCTCTGTCTGCATTCCAACCCTTTGCTTATTGCTCAGATTCTGCCGTGATTTTTATCCATGCTGTTTATGTATCCTTTACTGTAACCATCTTGGCAAAATGGCCGGGCAGGTTTGCTATGCCGAATGTCAGGGTATCATTTTTTCTCCTTGTTATGGTAGCAGGATATTTAAGTCGACATATTAGCTAGTCTGGGATATGAAGATGTTTCAACTGTGTTGCTGTTTATAGATGCGTTAAATTCAGTGCCAAATTCAGCAGAACAGCATTATACTCCCAGGGGCAAAGTAGCGGCTATTAGTTTCTGTATATAGTGCTGGCAAAGGTTCATACCAGGCTGCTCATTCTACATTGTTCATTGTTCTGTATATACAGTATATACTGTGCAGTTTCTCAGCAAGGTCCTGGAGTTATCAAGCCTGCACATTTTAGGGCACTTGTTTTGTGCAAAATAAATCATTTATAATAAGTAGTAAAAATGGCAAATTTGGACAACTAAACCTGGAAGAATAAAAACTGATGATTTTAGGTCCCCTCCTTTTCAGATTTCTCCATTGTGTTATGATTTGTTCTGATCTGATCCGTCCACGTTAGAGTTTGCATCTCAATTAGAGCTGCACAATCAATCACATAAAACTCAAAATCACAATATCGACCTGGGCGGTTATTAATTTGCACAAGGCTGCAATTTATTACAGATAATGTGTACATAGTCTGGAATTTATGTCAATAATTTAAGAACTAGTTCATTTTTTCAGTACTTTTAAGGTCATAAATAAATATTGGCAAACTTCCATTTAACAAGATACCTTTTTTACATTATTTGCTGTTAGCCTAAATAAATACATTTGAATAATCACAATATGATTTTTTTAAAATAGTTATTTAATCATTCAAATTGTTCATTTTGTTACTGGTGTGCGAACACTCACTCACTCCTGTATATAGGGTCGCGGGATGCCTGTAGCCTATCCAAGGAGACTTTGGGCACAAGGCGGGGTACATCCTGGACAGGGTGCCAATCAATCGGATGGCACACACACACACACACACACACACACAATCACACACTACAGGCAATTTGGGAAAGCCAATTAGCCTAATTTGCATGTTTTGGACTGTGGGAGGAAACTGGAGAACCCTGAGGAAACCCGCCAAGCACGGGGAGAACATGCACACATTTTTACAAAAGCTCCACCAAAACAGAATAATCGCAATACGGATCTGTGCAATTATCTTATCGCCTTAAAAAGGCTGCAATTGCACCTAATATATGCATAGTCATATTTTGATAAATAAAAATAAGTAAATGCATAAATAATGTCAAACTTCCATTTAATTTTATATTTTCTACATCATTTAAAATAAAATAATGTATAGCAAGTAATGTATGCATAGCCGGTAATTTTTGTTGCGTTTTTGTTTATTTTTGATTATTTATGATCTTTTGCAATGCTGTTATTCTAAATAAATACATTTACATGCTACATGCTACATGCTAAATAGTATATTTATTAGTTACATGTCACAGTTTAGATCACAACAAAATAATCACGTTGTGAATTTCGATTTGCCCGGGACCTGTCTGACTCATCCTGGTGCCTCACTTCTAGGTGAGTGTCTCGTCTCATGGAGGCCTTTGGCTCTCTGCTGAGAACCGCCCCATTTCGTGACCTAACAACAAAAGTCGCTTCCATATTAACTTAAACACTGTCAGCATCTTAACACACAATATGACTGCAGATCAATCCCTGCTAACTGTTATCCCCCAAATGAGGATGGGTTCCCTGTTGAGTTTGGTTCCTCTTAAGGTTCCTTTCTATCGTCATCTCAGGGAGTTTTTTTCTTGGCTCCATTGCCCCTGGTTTGTTCACTGGACAAATCGCTAATTGCAATTTATACAGATCTCCTTAGATTTTTCAAACTCATTTTCATATTTTTTTTGTACTTCTACATTAACTACAACAGTTTAACATCTTGATCAGGTTGAGCTTCTTTTCTCTCAGTCGGTGAACTGGATCTTAACATTGGCCATGTGATTATGGAATCTTGAGCCTACAGTAAAAATACCAATATTCTTTTCTTGGTCAAAGTGAAGGTATTTTCAAAATGGCCAACTTTTAACTTTCAATGTTAACTTTCACATTTCGTGCCTTGCTTTTAACTATGAGCTCCCTTGTTGAATGGACAGATAAGATCCTGTTTCAAAGGGCTCTCAGAAGCAATTTGGAGAAAGCAAGAAGTTTGCTGTAGTGCTTCACTTGCTCTCAGGGTGCTTTTACCTGAATCTTTTTTTCTTTTTTTCCAAGTGACCTGGTGTTCAGTTTGTTACTGATCTGACCACAGAAAACGATGGACTTTAACCATTTTTCAGTCTCTATGGGATTCAGCAGATGACTCATGCACATTAAATGGAAGCTCTGAGTCAGGGAAACTGATTTAGTTACCTTAAACTCTTTAAAGGGAAATATCGGGAAGCTGTATTTTATTTTATTTTTTGCAACTAAAATTTTAGACCGTAAGCAGGTAAAGCCCTAAAATATTCAAGTACTACAGGACCATTGTTGAGAACCGCTGCATTACACAGTAGCATGTTATCTACTGTATGTACATGTTGACCTGTCGGCACGGTGGCTTAGTGGTTAGCGCTGTCGCCTTGCACCGCCAGGGTCCGGGTTTGATTCCCGCCCTTTGTGTGCATGGAGTTTGCATGTTCTCCCCGTGCTTGGTGGGTTTTTCCTTCCACATTCCAAAGACATGTACATTAGGCTAATTGTGAAAGAGTGTGTGTATGAAATAAATGGCCACCCTGTCCGGGGTGTATCCAGCCTCGTGCCCAACGCCTCCTTGGATAGGCTTCAGGTCCCCTGCGACCATGTATATAGGATTCAGAAAATCAGAAATGAAGTGATATACCTTCCAATATGATTAGTTTACCATTACAATCTTTTAACTGCTTGCACTGCCTGAATATATGACTAAAGGTTAAAAATGTATAAATGATATCGATAGCTACCTTGTTGAAAAAGTTATATGTCACAGCTTGGGAGTATCAATTAATACCAAGTAATATTAGTAAACTGAAACAGATTTATTTTAAGCGGTTGCATATTTCTTGTCTTTTGCTTATTCCTTTCAGGCATCTTTACTATCTGCTCCATTTTTTATTTCTTTATTTTTTTTTGTATGCTTTATCTTTTTGTGTGTAAGCCAGAACTTTTGATCAAACATCGGCCTTGTCTCTCATTACCATCATAAATGAATCCAGTTTCTCTTACATCAAGACTTCTCCTTCTGCACATGCAAAACAATTGACTGGCAGGCAAATCTGCTTCACTGCAGAGGAGTTTCCTGATTGGCTAAAACAGCTGGATTGTGTTGAACTTACAGAGCCCTGGAAATTTACATTGAAGTCATTTCAAAACAAGTCACATAAAGTTTTCAAGAGTTAAAGAAACCACGTATGACATTTTTATCTGTTGACATTTAACTGTTCTTGTTGTGTGTTGACTGAGGTGTATGTTTTATCGCTGTTATGCCATGGTTCTTGTATATCTTGGAAGATTGTTTACCATCCACAAATCAGGTCCATTTTCAAATCCAGTTGTGACAATGGTATTGAAATTATAAACCTTATGTAAGTAGAAGTAGTTCATTAGACGTAGTTAAAGTTATTCTAAAGAAACGAGAGACAGTACAAAATGTGCTACATAATCTAGAGCTCTGATTTTGAAAACTGAATTTATGCTCACATCTGGATCGATAATTTCAATACCAGTTCCTGGAAATGGAATTACATGTTTGTTTGTTTGTTTTTTGTTGATGTTGTTGTTGTTTCTCACTGTGCTGTTTAACAGCTGTGGAGAGTAAACCATTTGCCAAGATTGTGTTCAGGATATGTTTTGCTTTTTTATCCGATGTCCTCAGCTCTTATGCGTGGATGTCTTGCGCTAGACATCACGTGTGTCAGCATCTTGCCTACTTGTCCTGCTGTTTAAGAAAACACGGTCACGCCGACAGACTGACTGAAGTAATCAAGTTGTCTCTTGCTATATTCGTAGCACATTCCAGTGGTGGGGAGTATTTTCGGAGATTCATTCTACGAGCACCAGATGGCGTCCAGACAGACCAACGCTCTCTCCCATCAGGTGCCAGCTATTCAGTCTCTTCTTTACTTTCTTCCTGATGGATCTTATCAATGAAAATATTTATTCTCTATTTGATAACGTAGATATTTATCCATTTTACCTGACAGGTCATAGATTTAGTAGAACAGTATAGTAAAAAAAAAAACACAAATTCATTCCTGTTTATATATTTTACCGTAATTTCAATACTGTGTTACTTCGTAGCTCGAACAGTTCAACATGAACATGATTGAGAACCCGAGCAGTTCGAACAGCTTGTACAATCCATGCTCCACGCTCAACTACACGCAGGCGGCCATGATGGGTTTAACTGGGAGCCACGGCAGCTTGCAGGACACCCAGCAACTAGGCTACAGTAACCATGGCAACATTCCCAACATTATCCTAACAGGTATATTTTTGTTCATTTGTATTGTTTTCTTTCCTCCATTTTAAGTCATAGGAATCTGGACAGCCATAAAACACAAGTCTCTGTTAGCAACCTTGACTTTTACGGTAGGTCATCTTATGCGTGGCAAATCGAGCCAAAAAAAAGGTAGCTGCAGTAAATGCACTGAAGGGATAAAAGACGTTGGTTTTCGCATTTAAACAGCACTTTATTAGGAACAGTATGGGACTCCCGAGTAGGATTGCATAGGATGCTGGAAGTAGACGTAAGAAGACCCGGGCTCCATTTTTCCAGTCATTAAGTGTCCAGTTTTGATCAGCCAGTGCTGCTGCTTTCTGTTCTTGGGCGACAGCGATGTTGTTCTGCTCACCACAGATTTACAGAGAGATTATCTGAGTTACAATAGCCTTTTAGTCTGGCCGTTCTCTGTTGACCTCTCTCATCAACAAGCTGTTTTCCTCCACAGAGCTTCTTCTTGCTGGATATTATTTCTTTATTGCACCGTTGTGAAAATCCCAGGTGTTCCTAATAAAGTGTATGAGTTAGTGTTTAATTATCTGCAAGATGAAGAAGCTCCCTAAAGTTCTTAAGAAGAAAAAACTATTGAACAACAGTTCTAGGGGAAATTAAACAAAGCCATAGCTAAGAGCAAAAACCTGAAAGCAGAAGGAACGGTGTAGTTTCACGGAGAACCGTATTCTCAATAGTGCAGCTTTGTCAACTTTCTTGAGATTCTTATCCGGATTTCATCTTGAGGTATTCTGGGTTTACTGGGGTTGGGTTCGGCTGTGTCAGAATCCAAGCATGTTTATTAGGTAAAGGAAAATGATCGTGTGCAGTTACTGATTATAGTATGAAGGGCGTACAAGTCAAACCGGTAGAGGAACAAAACACCGTTATGAGAGTAAAAACAACCTTTATTTCTTTATACAATCCCCTGCTACACTAATGCACTCATCCCAGTGTCTCACTAGGAGGTAAGAGGTTTCCAGAGCCATGATCAGACTGCCTGAAACGCTGGCCTCCCAGGAATTCCCTTAATGGCCCAAACATGTGGGAAATGGCTTGGAGCAAGATCAGGACTATGCAACGGATGTGGCAATTACTCCAAGCCAAGTTTCTGTAACGTACAAGTGGTCCTTATGCATGATTGTGTGTACAGTTCCCACAGTCAGATTTCTTTCTAACGCGATTTTATGATTTTAAGTCCCGGTTTGACATGAACGCCCCTTGTATATAATCATGTTATAGTTGTTTTTACTAAGACATGAATATACCCTAGAATATAACCCTAGAATATACTTTCTTAAACTTAAATAGAAATCTCAAGATAGTCTGTATTCTAGATGGTGTTGCATTTAAAAGAGTTTCATGACCTGCCAAATCACAGTCCTAGTGCTATCTATTTAGACTCTGATAGGAACACGCACTGAACCTGATGATCTATCTGACGGTGCCAAATCTAGATCTAAATCAATGCACCTACAGAAGCTCTGCGTTGGTTACCGTTAATAATTAATCCCTAACTGGAAATTCTTGTGCTTATGTTTTATATTGTCTCTTTACATTTCAAATGACAAATGTCAGTCACAGGGGAGTCACCGCCAAGTTTGTCCAAGGAGCTGAGCAATTCGCTGGCCGGCGTGGGTGATGTCAGCTTCGACGCGGACTCTCAGTTCCCGCTGGATGAGCTAAAGATCGATCCGCTGACCCTGGATGGGCTGCACATGCTTAACGACCCAGACATAGTGCTGGCCGACCCAGCCACCGAGGATACGTTCCGCATGGATCGCCTGTAAAAGCAAGCAAACTAAAAAGAAAAAAAAAGAAAAGAAGCTCTCTGAACAGGAGGAGGCTGGAGACATACTCATTGTGCAGCTGCATGGCCACCCGGTTTTATCATTGCGCCCGCGGCCCTCGCTGCCCCTCCCCTTCATGGCATCTACGATAGCATGCTGCCAACATCAATGCCAACGTCTGGGGAAAGGAGGCACTCAAGCACATAGGTGGACGTGGCATTGCTATATCCACGCAGGCTAGTTTCGTGAGGCGGCGAGTTCTGAACCACGTCCATTGTGCAAGTGTCTCTGAACCCCTCCTTAGGCCTACATGTTGAGTTCTTTCGTTTTTGTTTTGTTCTCATGGGGTGATGGTTACATTTCTTATGTCGTTCGTCATGTTTAAGTATTTATTCTATTCTCCAAGGAAAGCATCTTTTGTGCTGCGTGTGTGTGTGTGTGTGTCAAACTTCCTGACCAAGATAGCTTTTTTTTGTTTTTCCTCCCATAAATCTTTATTTTTGCATCCCTTTTATGTTTCTTTCAGTTCTTTGTGTTGTTTATATATGTGTTTGTGTTCAAGTTTTACGGACGAATTGTTTACGTAAAGATACCACGTGTCTTTTTAGACTGTATGTTTTGTGTGTTTGTGTTAAATCTATATATTTAAAGGTTAAAATTATTTATTGAACCCTTTTATTTAATATTAAGGAGTACTACTCCCCCCATTCTACTTTTTATGGGTTTGGAAGAGCAGCGCCTTTGTGCTACTGTACGTACTTTATTTTCGTTAACACTAACAACCGACATCCTCCGCAAACATTTTTTCCGTTCGCCTTTTCCTCCATAAGCATTAAAGCGCCGGTCCGTGCGCCGGCATTGTTATTATTTTTTTATATTTTTTTGGTTTGCCGATATTTCTACAGGTTTAAACGCGAGTGTCAGAACGGCAGCCTGGCCTCTGTTTTTCATATCAGTATTGTAGTGTCTAAAGAAGTACACGCGTGCGTTTTCCTCGTTGCTTTTTCAGCTGCAAATTGAAACTGTCAGTGGCGTCTTTGATTCGTGTTCTGCATTTAAAAGGCCGTCGTCATGCAGGGGCCGAATGGTTTAAAAAAAGAAAACTAAAAGGAAAAAAAAAGAAAGCTTCAGAAAGCTACTGAACTCATCACTGTGACCCGACCTGATTTTGCCTTATGAACAAAAGAAGAAGAAAAAAAAAAGCTGTTTTTAAGCTATCACTGCAACGACGAGTTTTTTAAAAATGTCCCGTCAACGTTTTATTCTCGTATCCGAAATGAGATCTGATCATGCACAATCAGTGGCAGTATTGTGTTTTTATAAATGCAGTTTTTTCACTTAAGTACTGTATGCCGTGTAGGTTAAGTGTCAAGCTTAAATGGATGGTGTGTTCGGTTCGAGCTGCTGGTTGAAAGTAAGGGGAGGGTACTGCTCCTTATTCATCGTGGTGTTTACAGCAATGTTGTTGTTTGTGTATATATCTATATAAATATTTGTATATTTGTTTCAGTCTTGTCTGACATTCACGTGATATAAACACATGTTGTGTTTCAAGTGAAATGTTTTAAGGAATCACATCTTTATATTTATGTACACTATGGATTTAAAGAGAAAACTGTTATTCACTGTCTTATGTCACTTGAAATGAATGGTTTTAATTCAGTTTAAGTGTTATAAACCTGCGTTATGCAGCCTGGACATTAAAGAACTTGGCCTTCATGCCAAAACTACTTTGGTACCAAAATCCTGGTGAACATAATGCCATTCGTTGTTTGTGAACAATTTTATTGGAGCATTAATTTGAAAGAAGAAAAAAAAAGAAATCTTGACTTTTGGTTGTATATGGTAAGAGTTTATTAACAGATCACCAAATTCTTTTTTTTTTATCCTTGGTTTAAGCAACAGTGTGGTTATATCAGTTCAATGAATTCAGCCAAAAGGCTCGATCTATGTGATGTATACAATGCAGTCTGTAAGTGATTTGGACAGTGACTCAATGTTTTGGTTCGTCGCATCGGACTGAAATTAAACAGCCTGTTTGTGCTAAATATCTGCTTTCAATATGCTCAAACAGAACTTCCCATTCAATGTTTGATTGGTTTAAAAGGGTTGAAATAAGCGTTTCCCATGCTGTTACACCACAACCTCCTCCACCAGCCTGAAGCGTTGTCACAACTGTTATCAGCCAGCTGTTTATAACAGGTTCTGACCCTGGAATGTGCATGTTGCAGAACTTGTATCTGCATAAATATGCAAGTGTTCCAGAGCATGGTCTAAATTGTTCGCGTCCCTCTGTGTATTAGGGATCTCTGGCAGTAACATTTACAGTAAATATACAAGTTACAGTAAATTCATTTTAATTGAGCTGATCTTCTGCTTTAGGTTTGTTATTGTAATTTCTGTTCATTATTGTAATACCGTTGGTTATCATCTTTGGTTGACCTCAAGTTGAGGCGTTTAAATAATCCTAGTCCGCTGATGTTTTTACTTTTGGGGTCACCATTGACTCCAAGTTATCTCTTGAGTGATCTCTAGTCTTTCTTTTTAGCCACACATGAACGCTGTTGTACCTTTATATTATTCCCTGTCTCTGCACACAGTGCCAAAAGTATATCTCTTATAAATCTGCTGCTAGAATATTCGCACAAACAAAGAAAGCTGAACATATTTCTTTAGTCCTCAAGCACTTGTTACCAATTACTAAGTCTAACCTCCTTCCTGTAAAGTACTTAATAATGGACTTGTCCCTTTTAAAGTTCTAACTCTAACCCTATGCATCAGTCCATTCACTCAGATCTTCACGTACTGGTCATTTAAAGTCTTTTTCACTACTAACACACTATGACACTATTATAACTAATATAGTATAACTAATATAATAACTTTTTTCTGATGTGTCAAAAAAAAAAACTCTTTAAAGTATTGTCTTGTTTTCCTTATTAAACTTAATTTAAATTTAATGTTATAATTTTTTTCTGTTGTTGTGAAAGGCCCTATTTATGGTTATGGGATTTGCAAACATTTCATCATCTGGGACACAATTAACTTTTAAAATATATATTTTTTAAATGATGCATTATAAAATAATTTGTCTAGAGTTTTGTTTACATTTCTGAACCTTACAAAAAAGAAGGCTGTTTTTATTAAAATCATCATCTAATTCCAATCTCTCAAATGGGTTTCTGAGCAATCTAATGTAATTAGAAAACCACAAACCACTTGGTTATGTTTTTTTTTTTCCCACAGACCCAACTTCAGGGGCCAAGACTTTATGGCTCTATGTATATGAATGAGAAATAAAAGAACTCTGTCATACTGTAAATGGGTCAGTGGATATAAGAATTGAGTATGTTCTGCCCTCCTACATCACCAAACCAACCCTGTGTCAGAACGTGTGTCACTGCACATTTATCTTCAGACTGCATTGCATTTGGTCTTAGATGTGATCTTTGTAAAGGTTATTATGACTTCAACATTGTTTTTTTTGTGAAATGTGAAATGTACAGATGTGTGATTCCTATGCAAAATATAGAGAGAAATTTATCAAACTACAAATTGAACTATATCTTGTTAGGTGAAATGGTTTATATAATAATGTAGGTGTAAAGCTTTTAAAATAAGAGTGCACAGACAGTCAGAGGTGTCAGATGTTCTCCAGGAAGGGGCGGTGTCTATATGTGTGTGTGTGCAGGTCTTCATTCCAACCAAGCAGAAGCAACACCTGATTTGAGTTTATTGAAAGCCAAGAACAACTAATTGAACAGGTGGAATCAGGTGTGTGCTTCTGCTTGGTTTAAATGAAAACCTGTACACACACACACACACACTGACCCTTTATAGAAAAGATCTGACACTTATGGTCTAGGCGAAATATTCGAACAGCTCTAGCAAGCAACAGTTTACAGTATGCAGTCACACACAAGGCCACATTTAGACAGAATTGCGAACGTTCATGTTCAAAAACCCTCAAACCTTACCAGTCATAATCACCTTTTATACACTTATCTGTTAAAAACAAGTCTGTTTTCCTTTTCCTCTCTTCCTGTAACACTTCTTGTAAGCTAAAAACTGTACATAGAGCTTATCACTAGACTACGACTGCATGTCAAAAACAAGAAACGGATCTTAAGTAAGAGGCCTTTCTTAGCTTTGCTGATTTCATTATAATACGTGCTGCACATGATAACTCTATGGACTTTTAAGCAAGATGCAATGCATGCATTTATCAACAGAAAACGAAAAAAAAAAAAGTGTGGTTTTGTTTCGTTGAACATCTCTCACATTTACCTACATGTTGGTTGATCACCTCTGGTGTAATGGGGCTCCATGTGAGATGTTGTACATCACACCAAATTATCTAGTGCTTGACCAAAGCGGTTTTGTTCCTTCCATGTTATAACTGCGATTTTATTTGAGTGCATTCTTCTTTGGCATGTTTGGCTTTATTTTGATTTCATTTTATTTTTAAATCATCATGATTGTAGCAAGCTCAATCTTTTTTTTTCTTTTTCTATTTTTCCAGTCCACCCTTGTTGACACTGTTGCTTAGCTTAGCTTAGCTTAGCTTGTGCATCTTGACTCTTTCAACATGACAAATCGCTATCAATCACTGAGATATATATCACAACACAGGTCTCTGATATATATGGCAGCTTTCGTGCAATTTCGTGTCTCTTTTTGTACCTTTTTTCTGTGTGTTGCTTTGCACTTTAACTGTGGCTGTATGGCATTAAAATTGGACTGTTTTATTCTCTGAGAACACTGACTGTTTAGGTCTGTAGATTCAATGATGATGCTTTTTTTCCCCTCAGATGGATAGCCCCCTTGTATTACTTCATGGCTGTAACAAAACAAAACAAAAAATCTTTTCAGTGAATTCTCCGCTGCATTGCACTGATAACAGTGAGGGATAACGCTTGGGGAGCAAATACGTCATTTCTTAATGCAAACTATTATAAAAGGGCTCAGTTGTTGTGCTCTGAGTATGTATAGAAATTGAGAGATGCAGCCGGAATGTATGTTTCATTTATTTATCTGCATTTTGTCCTACAGTAGTTTTCCTTATATATGGTAATAGTAGTTCAACAGGATGTTTTGGATTTTCTCTTGAACCGTATTGTAAGATGAGTTTATTTTGGTATGATTATTATTTAAGAACGCAGAGCCCCTTTAAAGGAGCTTCCTTCAACCTCCCTAATAAGCCTTAAGAGGACTGCTGGGCAGCTGCTATGGTTCGGTTCTCACACACACACAAACACACACATATACAAGCATATATATCAGTTAAGTATATATATATATATATATATATATATATATATACACACACAAGTATACACCGATCAGTCATATTTTAAAAAACATTAAATTCTCCTTATACCACCGGGCGGCTCTGGCACCAGGACGATGGAAGCAGATTATTTGGGTACTGTGGCCACATCCCTTGGATACTGGATAGAATTGGGAACTCTGGAGTTTGGAGTGGCTTTGGGCTGTTTGCCCGCTGGCTGCCACACATGGCATGGGGACCAGCATTGACTTTTCCAGTGATTTTTGCTCGCACCGGTTTTCTTCCTCAGTCCGGACGGGTTGGCCTTTTCTCCCAAATGTCATGGCTGAGAATTGACGGCCCATGATCTTGTCACCTGTATAATTGGCGATCAATGTAGTTCAGTTCACCTGATGGTGGCGGTAGTGTTATGGCTGAGCGGTGTGTATATATATATATATATACACAAGTTTCCACCATTATAGTACTTAAATGAGGAAGTGGTTCTCTAATACCAGAATATTAGTCGCTAAATCTTTTCGAGTAATAGTAGTGTGGCCTATATAAGATAGATGCTTAGAGTAGACATGATCCACCAAACACAAGTGCCATCTGTGTTTATTTACTCATTGAAGAGGATTTTATTCCGTTGAAATATAGTGTCGAGCAGGTGTGGAAACTAAAATCCTGACTAAAATCCTAAACTGCTCAGAAAAACATTAACATTAAAGAGTACACGTTAAAAAATAGCTGCAGTCAGAACAGAGACAGTGCTGTTTATATGCATTTAAATACATCTAATGAGAAAACCATCATCGGCTGGAGCTTTTGAACCAGCTGGGCATCGAAACACTGTCTGGTGTTTCCAAGAAAAAAAAAAAGAAGCCATTATTCCTAGGTGTAGAAGTCATGTATGTGTATAGACTTCCTGGTGTGGTCCATATTTTTGACTCATGTTTGTGGTTGTAGAAGGCCACTTTCTCTCTGTACATAGTCTCGGTGAACGTTTTATGGATGTTTTTTTGTTTGTTTGTTTATTTTTTATTTAAATTTTTTGCGTTCTCAAAATATGCTAACTATGGATGTGCATGATGTCTCAGCTGCATATATCAGATCGTTCTTATTACATCATTTATATTTTGTAATCTGTATTTCTGTATGTGTTTTTAAAATATATACATTTAAACTGCCGTGGTTGTGATTTCAGTGCAAAGAGATTATCACTAAGACTTGTCTTTTTCATGTTTGTAATAAGAAGAGGTGCAGATTTCTACGGTTTAAAAAAAAAAGCATAAGGAATTTAACTCGGTAGCAATTTAAATGTTTATTTCCATTACCGTTTTATCGCCACAATTTAAATGGGCTGGTACAGTAATGATACATTTCACATTCTGTTTAAATGCAGCAGCTATTGAACATTTTCACAGGGTCAAGGAAAAGCATGACGGCAAATTATGCCAGTATAGTCGTATGGATGTGTTTTATACAGCGTTCACGTTATGAGCTTATGCACAGTTCAGGATAGGATGGTCTACTGTCTGGGTTGACAAAATTTTTGTAACTACAACTTTCTGTAACTGTAAATTAAATTCCACAAACCCATTCAACCCAGATTTATTTCATGACCATAATTTACATATACATGTTTAAATGTAATTTACATTTATAATAATAATTTGATGATTTATATGAAGAGAACATCCCTTCAAGAGCTTTGCCCTGACTGGAAAGTTTACAATCGGCCAAAACACAGTATTGGTGCTGATATTATACATATGATACAGGAAATGTGTGTGCCAAAGGAGATACTTTTGAAGTTTATGCAACATGAAAGTGACCAATCTTCCTTCCCCCCAAAAAAATCAACCTGCTAACTTCAGCCATTTTGGAGACAAGATTTTAGAAGTGCCCCAAAAATGGCAATTATTCAGTGTTATACTGTCTCGCTTCAAACCATAATAATTACAAATGCAAATGATTCATATTTCTTTATTAGTATTGATACTAAATTTAGTGTAAGCTTCTAGAAGCATATATCTGTAAAAATCCTTGCTTAAAATGAAGCATTCCAGTTTTTTCGGTAAAAGCTTAAAAAGCAAAATATCTGTAGTGTCTGTAACCATGTTAAATTCATGTTGCAATATCTTAACATTTTGCATTTTAGAATTATCAACTTTTTTAGGTTTATGTCTTTTCATGTGAAATCTAAATTGGCCAAGTTTCCTCTAAATGACAATTAAGATCATTGAAAGATTAGAATTTTAAAAAGTTACGGACACTACAGAAAAAGGCATGAAATAGTATTTAGCAAATGTGTTTCTTTTTATCTGATAAGATTATAACTGTGTGCATATTTACAAAAAACAAAAGCATGGATCGGGAGATAAGAAGCATTAAGTATTATGGAAAATGGTGTTACATGATCTGAAAATTCACTTTTCCACCAACAGTAGGTGAGACATTTTTTAGCACCAATACTATATTTTGGCTGAATATTATTAGATGTTTTTTTTTTAAGCCTACTTGTTTTTGAGTCCTTGAGGTTCAAGGTTCAGGTTCAAACCCATACTATGCAAGTTGCAAGTTTAACACTTAAGTAAAGGTACGTAATGTTAAAAATAATAACCCTATGGTAGGTTGTGATTTCCAATGCTGTAACTGAAATAAAAAATCCAGGACCTCCAGGCATTCCTTCACTGACCCCTGTGGGTCTCCAAATACCACTGGTTAAGGAGAAGCACCTGTCGTTGGGAAGGCACGGAGAAAACGAATTTGAGACATGGGACGATGATTGAGGCTAAATCTGAAGCTGGACTTGTTGGGCTCTGAATGTGTCGAAGTCCTCTGGAATGGTATCTGAAAAGCAAAGCATGGTTGTTAGAGCTGGAACAATTATTGTTCAATTACTTTTAAATACATTTTTAGAGATCTTTTAAAATGCATAAAGTGATTTAAACACAAAAGCTACACATGGTTGCAATAATCCATCCCTCATCTATACCACTTAACCTGTGCAGGGTCACATGGGGCTTGAAACCAATCCCAGAGAGCTCAGGGCACAATGTGGGGTACACCCTGGATGGAGTGCCAACTATAATGGGGCACAAGCACATACACCACGAGCGACTTGGAAATACAGTACATACAGGTATCAGACACAGAATGTCTCTGGACTGTCAAAAGAAGGAGAGTTACTTGGAGGAAACCCACAAAGCACAAGGAGAACATCACACTTACACACCAGAGGCAAGATTCGATCACCCAACCCTGGAGATGTGAGGCAACAGTGCTGCCTAGATGCAATTGAAAAAAACAACAATAAAAGTCACATATATTTACCATTGCACCGGTAGCGCAGGTTGGCCCAGATGATGCTCTCCTGTGAAAAGCAGAACACTCCAAGTCTACCTCCTCTCATGGTTGTGTCAATAATGATTCCTGTATCTGCAACCATCTTAGGGCCCTCGTAGAAACGCACCCTAAATGTATGATAGAGCATGAACATTGGTTTTGTTTCAGATTCAGACTACAGTATTCTAGTTTCTGTTGCAGCTATTGTATGAGGTATCTAGGGAATTAGCTTTGTATCCGTCACTGTTGTTGTACCTGATATAGCCATCATGCGGTCTGTGCTGCAGGAACCAGCGATAAGATGTCTTGTCCTTCCAGCCCACATTTCTCGGATCTTTCCACAGGAGCTTCACCTGGTCGGCAGTATCGCCTGTGTGCCACAGCGAGTTTCGCAGATTCTCCCCAGGCCCTGTGGTGGATTTCACAGCCTACCAGGGATTTCAGAGTGAATAGTAAAGCAACACTGTAGATCTTAGTGGATCTCTTTACACCATCAGTCTTGAATGTGACAGGTTCAGCTGTCCCTAGAATACCCAGCTGCTCTTATACTGCATGGAAATATCCTTATTAATGGTCAACTACTGTACCTATAGCTGCATCTCCATGGTCTAATGGAGTTTATTGGAGTTGGTTTTCGTTGAATACTGCGTTACTATTATTATGTTGGTTCATACTTCTGATATGTCTATTCTGTTACATTTTCTGAAGCATGTAAGTGGTTCTCTGGGTTACATATACTGGATAGTTTTATTGGGGTAGGTTGGTAATAATGCAACATGTCTGGGTCTTCCAGTCTGGTGAGACCATTTTTGGTAATTTTTACATGGACAAATAGACAAGTTGACAGATGTTACTCTTGTAATACTATTACCCCCATAACTCTTATACAGATACTGAAATACCCCCACAGACATTACCTGCATAATTATACTAAAATAACATGTTTTTCGACATGATGTCATTCACAGTAGAGCACTCAGTGATGTTAAGTGATCTTAATTTGAGATGGTTTGTAATTATCGTAATTATAGATTTGTTCAGTTGTACAGTACTTGCAGCACCCTAATTTGAACCATTGAAACCCTGACTACAGACCATTACTTTAAGAGCTTAGTGGGAGCCCAGTCTAACTTATGTAGCGATACAATGTTCCGACATTAATTTCAGAAATGTATTATTCCTAACTCTTGTTGAAATTTAATATTTTAGCATCTCAAATGATCGAAAAGTCTTGAGCCATCCCTCGTTTCTTCAAATTGTGCTTCCAAAGCACCAGACCTTCTTGTACAGTATGTTTAATGTAGTCATGAAGAATCGTTCTTCAAGCTTGCTGAAGGACTTTATGGCCCTCATTTTCAGTCCTGATTTGGCCTGTACATCAAAATCTTCTTAGAAGCTAATAGATGTTCCAATATAAAGACTCCACTGATTTACGTCTTGTATGGAATCCTGTCGCAGATTCAGTACATTGATCTGTGATCAGTCTCTGCCAAGTATATACTGTATAATAATTTATATGGATAAATCAGTGTAACCACATTGTACCTTTAGTTGGATTCCTGGTTCAGCCACAGCCCGGAAAGGATTCGCCTGCCAGTAGATCTGCTCCACCTGTTTCCACATGACTACATAAAAACTGGAGCTGTCCTGATAGCCAAAGATAAACCCAGCATAGTCATCATCTGTTACTGTATTTACATGAAATGTCCCTTCAAAGTCTACACCATTGAATGCTGTGTAACCTGCAAGTAAGCACAAAAAGAGGTTCAATTAGTCTATAAATTAAGAGTTTTAGAGTTTTATGATATCTTTTTTTTCTTTTTAGATTTCTATGAACATATTACAGTACCAACAGCTAGTCCAGGGTCACTGTTCATTGTTTGAATGATCTCTTTTCCCTGTTTGAAAAAAAAAAAAAAAACATTATTAGTTGCTGCATTATAATTAAGATAAAGTGCAATATTTTAATGGTCTGAGGGAGCAAATCAGACCTGGTTAAGAACCACCCAGTTTGGATCGATCTGTGCATCTCCTTCTGGGTCTAGTACCACAGTCTGGTAGGCCCGGAAGTCAGTAAGGGTGACTTCTGCATTCTCAGGGCATACATCAATAGTGTCTATGATTGTATCATTGTCAAAGTCCCTTTCACAGACGTTTCCAATTCCATCCCCTATAATTAAAAAAGTATCGTCAGATGATGAAAAAACATTCGATAGAAAAGCTAAGGAGATAAAACTGACCATCCCAATCTTCCTGGAGTGGGTTCGGGATGAGTCTGCAGTTATCCGGTCCCGGAGGAAGGAGATCTGGAACGCCATCATTGTCATCATCATCATCACACTCGTCCCCTTTGCCATCTTTGTCTGTGTCAAGCTGAGAACTGTTTATGACTACAGGACAGTTGTCTCGTGAATCCTGGTGACCGTCTCCATCACTGGGGAAAGAAGCAACAAGGGCTCAACGTGAGATGGAAAACGAATGTACCAGGAGCAAGTCCAGCATTTTGCCCAAAACTGTCTTTATCAGTGAGACGAGGATCTAGTAAGTAGAAAATATGAATCTTTCCATTACCTGTCTTTGTTGGTGTCACAAGGATCACCAATTAAATCATTATCAACATCCATCTGTAAGGGAGCAAATAGGGACACATGAGCTTGTTCTCATACATGAGAAAATGTATGTACCAAATATCCTGAAGTAATCTATTGCAAGAGAAAAAGACCTGGTCAGGATTGCGAATATAAGGACAGCTGTCACACGCATCACCAACTTTATCGCCATCTCGATCAATCTGGTCAGCATTAGGAACTTTCATACAGTTGTCCTTGTCATTTTTTATGCCTGAAGGTCACCAAAGAATCTCAGATAAATTGGAAACTTCCATTTTTTTTTTAAATATTGAAACTAATAAGGGTTACACTCATGCAAAACATACCATCACCGTCAATGTCATCATCACATTCGTCACCGCTGCCATCCATGTCGGTGTCCTTTTGATCATTGTTTTTAATTAAGCGACAGTTATCACAAGCATCTCCATAATCATCTTGGTCAGTGTTCTTCTGGTTTACATTAGGCACAAGCACACAATTGTCCTAGTAAAGCAAAAAGCAGTATGTTACTAGAAAGTATAATAGACTTTATATACATTACACACTTTGGATCAAAGTGAGAACATTACCTCTGTATTCAGGATCCCATCTCCATCTGCATCATCATCACAGGCATCTCCAATGCCATCCTTATCAGCATCTTCTTGGCCAGAGTTGGGAACTGTCAGACAGTTGTCCTGCGAAAGCCTTTCTGGTGAGTTTATTGCACTTTGTTGCATTATACATACAGATATTGTGTGAAACTGTTTATTCTCACCTTAGCACAGTTTCTGTCAGAACACTGCAATTGTTCATCAGGCAAGCCATCAATATCTGTGTCAGTTCCGCACGAGTATCCATTGCCAGCCATACCAACTCCACACTAAACAATGAGATTTGGGTTTTTAGTCTTTTTTGAATGTTTGAGGCGAATTGTAATACATAAGATTCCTTCTTCGATACAATTCATGGTGCTTTTTCAGTGCAATGTGATTTGAAGTCCTTACAACACACTCAATATTGCCATCCCGATGGGTGATACATTCGGCACTCGCATGGCAAGGGTTGTTCTGCCCATTCCCACATGCCCTCTCGGGCTTACAGCCTTGTATCTGGTCTCCAATGAATCCTGGCTTGCAGCGGCTACAGCGGAAAGACCCCTGCCACACATATAGACATATATGATATATCAAGGATGTTGTGGAAAATGGATTCTTATACATATACTGTAACCAGGACTGTATTTGTTTAAATATATTCTATATGGGTTTTTAAAATATTTTCTGTACTGTAATTTTTTTATTATTATATTCTTATTTCATATTCCTTATTTAAAATACAATTTTTCTTTACATTTTTAGGTCAAGGGCGGTTTTTAAAACATTTCACTGCATATCATATTGTGTATGGCTGTGTATTTGACAAATAAAATTTGAATTTGAATTTTGATATACTGTATATTCCAAAACATATTTCTATAATAGGAAATATACGCATCAAACATCAAAATGGGGCAAAATGTGATTTAAGTTAATTTGATTGTGGCATGGTTGTTGGTGCCACACAAGCTTGTTTGTGTGTTACATAAATTAAGGTTTTTAGAATTTACAGAGGATGGTGCGAAAAATAAGAAACATTCAGTGGCAGAGAGGTGCAGTGGATGTGCAAGTAAAACACCCTGTTGATGGAAGAGGTCAGAGTGGGATGAGTTTACTTGAAGGTTGTAACATAAATGACCACTCTTTACAAACACAGTAAGGAAAAAAGCATCTCAAAATGCACAATACAACCATGAGGAATCTGAGGTTAAACTCTGCACCAAACCTGGACAAATGTTTAAATAGAGTCTGTAGCCTAATATTCCTGATCTTGGTTGAAAAAGAAAAAAAAAGAAGACAGTCTGTCTACTATATCTGGAACACATGGAGTATTGTCTGTACTTTTAGAAATGTTCAGCAATCCATCAAAGCAGTCTCTTACTATCGTCTCTCACCATCTCTCACTTATTACGTCTCACTATCGTCTCTTCTCTAGTTTGTATTTCACCATATTGTTTTAAAATAAAAATAGCCTCTCCTGAAAGATTTGTTTATTTAAAATGATTTAAATAGAAAAGATCTGTTTTAAAGAAGGGCGAAAACACCTTCCTCTCAAGAAGGAGAAAAATCCAGTTAATTAGTCAAATGCATAAAGAGGCTGGTGTCACGTTTTATCCAAAGTTATTTTTAATGTGCTAACACACACACACACACACACACTCAGAATAGTAAAATGAATCTGTTTCTCTAATCATCTACAGTTTGGCACTAAAATCTCAAAAAGTTTTAATGATAAACAGTATGACAATCAAAATAATAAGAATAATTTGTTATTTTATGCAGTGAAATTGTGATACAACAATTATATTTATTATGAAATCTTTCATTCATTAAAAATCCGCTGGATTTGAACTATAATACATACGTTGGTATAATATATTTAGCCACCACTGTATCTATTATTTATCATTTAGGGAAAGGTTGCTTCTATCTATTCTCTGTTTTTCACAAGACAAGGGTTAACCTTTCAGAAAATATTCTTAATAAAACATCTTCATGAATCTATTCCGTCCAAAGTACCTTTGTGCATCCATTTTTTTTTTACTTCAATTCTTTATCGTTGGCTTACCGCTGTATTCAAACAGATGGAATTCTCCACACAGCCTCCATTTGAGATCTCACACTCGTTTATGTCTCGACAAACCTTTAAGGAATGAATATAGATACAGATATTATTACGTATTTAGCATTGACAAAGATGATGTGAGAAAAAAGAATGTAGTTGAAGTGGTACAGTATGAAGTTCTAACCTGTTTGTTGGCGATGGCATAGTCAAGTCCGACTCCCTGCACCTGGGGACCTGTATAACCAGCAGGGCAATGACCACAGCGGAACCCGGGAGACGTGTTGATGCATCTCACACCCATATGGCATGGTTTCACAGTGCACTACAACCAGAAAAACCAAGGCCTTTACAGGAGTTACACGAAGGGGCAGAGGCATTTTGCCCAGATTACTTTTCTTTCCTTATGTACAGTAAAATATTCACTACCAATCTACAGTATAGTACCACTATGAATTTGTTTCTTTTTTTCGCACAGTTCCCATTCACTAACCAGTACTCCTCTATGAGAGCTACCAACAAGAGAGAGTGAACATTTCAACACGCTTCCTCCACAACATATGAAGTCATTGCTTTTCAACCTGCTGCACATGCTGAGGGTATCACAGTGTAGCGTAACACACTACTGTATGTACCCTCTTCCGCATACATGAGCTCACAGATTGTTTTGATTGACAGTCTGCCATCTCTGCCAGCCCTGAGAGAACAGTAAAATTCTACAAAAATTGTGAGGAATACCAGACTACTACAAATTCCTCACTTACTCAGTCATCGTCTATACTGCTTTATCCTGTATACAGGGTCGCGGGGGGTCTGGAGCCTATCCCAGAAGACTTAGGGCACAAGTTGGGGCACACCCTGGACACGGTGCCAATCCATCGCAGGGCACACATACTCCGGGCAATTTTGGGAATACCAGTGAACCTAATCTGCATATCTTTAGACTGTGGGAGGAAACCCACCAAGCACAGGGAGAACATGCAAACTCCATGCATACAGAGGCAGGAATGAAACCAGGCCGGGAATCGAAGCCGGACCATGGAGGTGCAACGCGACAGTGCTAACCACTACACCATCGTGCCGCCACTACAAATTTCTTTTTTCAAAAGTCAAAATGGAAAAGCATTGGTGTTGGCTTCCTCCTGTGATGAGCCCTACCTCATCAATGTCTGTGCAATAGGTGCCATTACCCTCCATGCCTTGAGGACATTGCCCGCATCTGATACCATTAACCGTCTCGGTACAAGTCACTCCTGGGTGGCAGGGATTGGGAGAACAGGACGGTTTTCGTACTGGATCTGTGTGCATGCCTGCAAGAGGCCACGTTACATTTGAACACATATTGTTAGAGTAAAACAATTTGAACAAAGTAATTAAATGATTCATGACATGACTGTACCCAGTTTGATTAATACAGTATGTATTAATAAAAAACATGCAAAATTTCACTCACCACAGGCCTCACATTCGATAACAGTGTTCTTCAGAAACACAATTTCCTCTATCTACATTATGAAATACAGATCAACAATGTACAGTTTTTCTGTAATGTAAGTAATGTATGCTCAGTTTAGAAATATGAACCGCACACAGATGTGTAGTATCAGATGTAATACTAAACAAAGCTTTAGATCAACCCAAGCAACCTGGATCTGTTAGGGGTCAAAGTCAGCAGCTGCCCGCTGTGATAAGCTGAAATATTTTACAACAGCTCCAAATGTTTATACAGGTTTGTTTTATAAAGTACAAATACAATGCAGATGGTTATTAATATGTGAAATATTTTTTTTTATCATTTTGCACACTATTTGTCATACATTAATGTTTATGCTTTATAGAATAACCTCCATCATTCTGTTTGAAAGAGCTATGAAAACTATGAAGTGCTGGAGGTTTACTAAAGAAAAGAAAAAGCAGGTCTGGTTTTATAAATAATGATGATGATGATGATGATTATATGGCGAAATTAGTTGTTCCAACATTTTTACTACTCTCTAGAATCCATCCAAGATGTATTTCCAGTATTTCAAAGAAATTTATACCTGTTGTTTAAGCAGTTGCTTAATTTCAGCCAGGGCTTGGTTTGTGCCCTTAATCTGGTTTATTATCTCATCATCTGTGGAAATAAACAAAACAAATTGTAAATGTTGTGGTTTGGAGATGTTAAGAGGAGGGATTGTGAGCATATTGGTAGAAGGATGCTGAGGTTGGAACTGCCAGACAGGTCTAGAGGAAGACCAAAGAGGAGATTTATGGACGCAGTGAGAGAGGACATGAAGTTAGTTGGGGTGAGAGAAGAGGATGCAGAGGATAAAGTTAGATGGAGGCAGATGATTCGCTGTGGCGACCCCTGAAAGACTATTCAGCATAGTCTCCATCACAAGCGCTACATTTGCACCATTGTGTAAAAAAGAAGTCCTACTTTTGCTATACTTTACATTTGAATATATATTAGAAACTGCCAGAAGTGAAACTTCTATATCACATATCAAAATATCACACACTGAATAATGGCCAAAACAGATCCATAAGGTCTTATACAGTATGTTGACTTTCACTCCTGTTGTAATGAGTTTTCCACCAGGCGTTTGTGAGTCTCTTGTGTCAGAACTCTCTGATAGCCGATGGCTTCTTGTTAACTGAGGATAGCCAGATCTTGCTGGAATTCAAAAGGATGGTTTATTTGTCATTTCCTGCAATCATTCTCACTGCCTTATGTGTGTTAGAGTGTTATAAAGAGAAAAAACACATAAGAATGAAGAAAAGTGATGATGACTAAATTTAATTGAATCAGAAAGATAAGAAAGAGCATCAGTCAAGCATCGACTTCATCTCTGTTCCTGCTGTCTCGCGGTAAGAAGCTGATCTCAGAACAGAATATGTCAGCATATTGCTTCTCTCTAGAGATGATTGAGCCTCTTCTCTGCTGGAATGGAAATGTGTTGTTTCCATTAACTACCTCTGAGTTTTCAAAATGCATTCCGTTAAATAATTTTCCAACTGCTGGAAAATTCAAAATGGAAAAAATAGTTTTTTAAGAATAAATCATGAAGTAAAAAAATGTGGGTGTATTTTTTAACTAGACCTCAATCTGAAACTGCAGTTAAAATTCAATGATTTTCCGTGCAGCTTATTCTGTATAGGGCATGAAGGCTATTCCAAGGCTCTCAGGGAACATAGATGGGTACACCTTGGATGGGATACTTAAGCTCACACCCACACCCAGTCATGCATGATGGGGAATTTGGAAACAGCAATCAACCTACAATGCATGTCTATGGGGAAAATTCTATTGTGTATTTACATTACTATTGTTTACATATTTACTGCTATAATTTTATTAACAATTTTATTTCACTATTATCTTACCATTTACTTTTTTTTATTTTTTTTGTCTGTTTGTTTTTGGCATATTTTGGCATATTGGTGAAAACCGATGTTTTTTATTTCATCTGAAGTGTAAGCAAACAACTGTACTTCACAAGCCAAGTTATGAGATAAGAAATATAATTTCAAACCAGGACTGCAACCCAAGATATGATTAGATCTTTATTCACATAAATACTTAAGATAAACATAAAGTAAAAAAAAAAAAAAAGGCTATAACCTAAAATTAAGCATCAGGACTAAGGTGAACTGAAAAGTTGATGTGATCATGTCTATCTAAATGTAACTCACATGTCTATGGTCCACTTATATAAAAGGAATGTGTGAATTGAAGCTGCTTACCTTTTGATGCTCCTTGGCTGGACACTACACTCCTTCCTTTATGAACAAATCCAGATAATAACAGAAAAAGAGAAAGAGATATTAACATCTTTGGTTTTCTCCTCTAGCAAGTTCGAGCTGTTGTGTGTTTATCTGCATGTGACTTGCTTTCAGTCCCCTCCTCTGCTTATATTCCTCTACGCCTCTGACATCACTGAAGTCAGGAATATGCTTACAGCGTTTATGCAGGTATGCAATCAGTCTCTGTTTGTATGAAATGACAATTTGGTTTAATTTCGGTAAATTATGTTTTGTTCCTCTTTCAGCCAGATCATAAATGATGAAATTTCAACAGATGAAATTCCAAGAAAAATGCAAAGAAACAGTTATTCTACAGTATTGGGTCTTGAGCCACCCCTCATTTCTTTATATTAAATAAAATTTTACTAAATTATGTACATTAAAATGAAAGATATAAGAATTTTTTTTTTACTGAGACAGGCTGCAAACTGCCTAAATATGTAATTTGACAAATTTGTTGTTTATGTAACAACCTCAGCAGCAACCTCTTTTCCCCTCTCGTCTGTTCCAACCACTCCACATTCAGCATCAGCAGTATAGTAATCATCGGCCTGATCCTCTGTTTCTCACTTAATTTTTTGCTTGAATGATCCAAAGGTCACTGTGTGGCTTAAAAAAACCAAAAACATTCCCCTGAAACTGGTCAGGGACTAGACTGAAAGTGAGACCCAAAAAACGTCCTTCAGGAGGCCTGGAGAACTCTTCCTTAGGACTACATTAAAAATACAAGAAAGTCTGTCCCTTTGAAAGCAAAAACTGAACAAATGAGTTGCAAAGACATTTGTTTACTCGAACTCTTCAGCATCAGGATCACACATGCACTGCAACAATCAATGCTGCTGTGTTTATACTGAGTGCCTTGGTGGTCAGTGATTGCATGCGCAGATGTTTGTTTGGTTCCAGTTCATCAGCTCTTGAGGTTCTATGTTGCACCCTGACACAATTTACCAGCTTAAAGGGCATTTATCTCAACTTTCTTTTCTCAGAACGACTGTTAGAAACGAATTAACGAAAAAAGGCAACATTTTTGGGATATCATAACACTTAATTTACTCTTTTTACTTGTTTCAAATGGCATCAAAAGTGTGAAGGAGAATCTTTGAATTCTCGTCTTGGTTGCTTTTGTGAAACAGATCATTATAATGACATAATTTGGCTGTAACCCAGGGCCCCCAGGCAAGACCGGGAAGCCAAATTAATCAAACGCTACAGATAAATATTTAGGTTTTCAGTCCAGCAATTGGAATATTTTTGAGGAAATCCTGGTGCTGACTCGTCCAAGTGTAAGAATTCATTCACTTACATGTTTTAATGCGTTTCATTTGTACAGTTTGTGTTTATTGTGTTATGTTTCTGGAAAGGTTGGGCTATGACCTCATACCGACTTACTTGTTAATAACACATAGCAAGCATTGTGTTTTCTTTGTTCCTTTACTGCAGTAAAAAAATTTATTTAGTATGCAGTATGCAGGTATTTTGGGTCAATAACATACACATGGCGGTGAAAACTGTTGAAAACTACGTAAACATGAACATGTTTTTAATGAGCGAACCAAAAGAGGAACCAACACCAGCTAAGCTCCTGCATCAGTAGAACATTTTCTCTCTCGAAGTATTTATTGTGGAATATTAGAGACCTCGTTGTATTATATCAACTTTGCATCACTTGGAGTGTGTCCTATACCTGTTTTCATCAATAAAATAAGGTTCCTACATGTACATGATGCAATTGAACATTACTGATTGGTCCTGGTTTGAATGCTTAATCGTACTAACACTGCATAAAAACATAAATATGTTGAAAAACTTCTAGTTTATCAATAGCACACAAACTCAGAAACAGATGATTGGAAAATAGTTTTACTTTTGAAAATGTTTTACTGTCAAATGCATTATGATATAAAGATCATCCATGTACAATGTGTACTTTGCTTCTTTCCAAACCCATACAGTATGTTGATCTAAATGGGACAGTTTCACCTTTTCACTGGGCTTAGAGGTCTATAACATAGTTCACCACTGACAGAAGAATGGAGCTCCACTGACAGACTGCAAGGCACATAATAAATCGAGATATCCACTATGAATGAACAGGAAAGATGAGAATGTTTGGTGAACTATTTACAGAGTCCCTACATACTATCTTTCCTTTAAAGCACCATTAAAAAACATGCTTTAACCAGCGAACATTAAATTACTGTCTTCCCGATAATGACTATAAACCCAGGTATCAAAAAGTGGCCTGAGATCAGATACTAGTTGTTTTTCTTCTTTTGCCTCATATTAATGAGCTGGCCATCTATTCTGCTTTCTTGACTTTTCTCTTGCGAGTGCCTTCACTCAGGTCCTCCTTGGATTTGGACGGAGAGGCAGGAGCAGCGGCAGCAGCGGGGACAGTGTGATGGTGATTATGAGCATCTTCAACAGCAAGAGGAGACCCGAAGAGCAGGTGGGACACCCAGGACTCGACCAGAGTGAAGGGAGATCCGTGAGAGTGGCGAGCAGTCATGACCACCTACGAATGAAACAGCGCTCCATGTTACAGGGTTGTCTGTTAATTAACATCTCTATTATGTTTCTACCCATGCGGTGAAGATCATACCTTAGAAGTAGCCATGAAAAGAGTGAAGATGCAGATAAGGGTGCTCTTTGACACAGGAATCCAGTGCGCCTCCTGGAGTGTAAACAGAATGGCTCCATACAGGCTGGCTTTAGTAGGGCTGCAGATGCATCCAGAGAGGGGTTAGTAAGTTTATGCAAACACAATGAAATGTTTGGAGAATGAACGATGCAGATGAAATAGTGCAATATTTGAAAAGATGCAACATTTGAGCATGATACAACAGTTCCTTTCATTTGTTTGTTCCCCAGTTATGATGATGTGTTTATTGTTATGCATGTAATTAGCTCGTCTATTTAATTGAAATCTGATTTTTCCATCATATACTTATGATCGAAACTTATTTTCTTAGTTACTGCTCCCTTTTTTTCGGCTTAACCCTAGCCTTCCTTATTTGTTTGTTTGTTATACCTTTTTAATGCTCTTTGACTGTTCCTGCCTGTTATACAACAAATGCAATGACTCAAATTATTATCTACTAAAGTAATATTCACCTTTCCTAACAGTACATGGCAAAACTCATATATTAAAACCATTCCGTAAAATGTGTAAGACTATATAACCTAATAATTCTGATTGGTCACTTTTTGTCTGTTTTACCTTTGCTTATACTTCACTTACACTACACTATGCATAACTCACTGCTATCTCTGTAATACTATACAGTACATTTCATCCATATTTACTCTGTATATACTGTAATATTTAAACATTCATATATGTACAGTACGTATGTATAGTTT
The DNA here is from genome assembly GCA_030014305.1 of Clarias laeviceps. Taxonomy (NCBI): domain Eukaryota; kingdom Metazoa; phylum Chordata; class Actinopteri; order Siluriformes; family Clariidae; genus Clarias; species Clarias laeviceps. The sequence goes on along the minus strand of JAQMYJ010000007.1, from coordinate 7,534,441 downwards.
GTTCAGCATGTTATTTTATCTTTATCTTAACATGTCTTCACCATTGCACAACCATTGCCTGTACATACAAATATTTGCCACATACGTCCTAGATTTTTATAATACATATTGCACCATAGCAGTGTTGATATAATACACACATACCCCTGTACATATGACCACCATAGTCTTATATCTACACTGCTATCTATTATAAATATGCCACTATGCATAATTGGTTCGTGCATTGCATAATGATAGTAAAGTATAATCTTGACAGTATACCATGCTGCAAATATATCATGGATCGTGAGGCATATAACGGGGATGTTAATGTCATGTTTATGGACTCTTCAGGACAGGAGACTTTCTAGTTTCTCTGTTTTTGTCTCTTGCTTCAAGACAGTGAAAATGATACTGGGGATAGAACTTCTGTTTTTAGTTTGTATTAAAATATATAATAATAATAATAATAATAATAATAATGCTGTAGAATAAGAGGAATAAAACACTTTGCTAAACGCTTTTATTTATACTGTCCCTACCATCCCATCGGTGATTATTTTTGTACAAATACATGCCCGGCTATTTTTTATTTCTTCTTTAAATCATGCAGCCTACATAAACTGGGGCATTGAACTGAAGACGAAATACTCACAATGACATGTTGAGGATTTCATTGGTCTCTGGTCTCCAAACTCCACGCAACAGTTGCTCAAAATTTGACATGAGAGCTACTCCAGATCCTACAACGACATAAACAGAATGAAAAAGCGTCAGGTAAGAAGAGGTCATTTTGCCTTCGAGGCTGCTATCAGGATTAACTGCTCCCTGTGCGTGGCCTTTTACTAAGATCCCCTTAACAGTAGGAGAGAACATTATACTCCCTCTAACGGCTTTTGAGGCTCACGCCTAAAAATGACATTTGATACACAAGGACATGACTTCTTCTTGATATCAGTATCATGACATAAGAGTACATTCACAGCGCAGTGAAATGAAGAGCTTGCTTTGGCAACAGTTGGAGCATTTATTGGCTTCGGTATATTTGCTTCTTGTTTGGGCAGTGCTTATAAATTCTAATTCTCATTTTTCCTCATTTTAAACACTCATAACCGTAATCCTGTGCAAAATAATATTTTCAGCTGTTAGGATAATTACCAGCCTTGAGGATTATATATAATCAGTATATATATTTCCCTTACTTACCCTTAACATAACCAGTGATGATCATAATGAAAAATCCATGGTGATAGGCGTGATGAGCGTGATGGACTCCAGCGGCAATTTTGCGAGTACGGACGACTTCCTTCATGCCTACTAGCACAAGCTTAACAGGCAGGAATGCGACGCATTTGTAGAACAAGTTAAGTGGACAGTAGAAGATGAGATACCTGTAGAATGGTTTGATAGACAAACAGACAAATAACATTTACTTTAAAGAAAAGATTTCTGTGAGCAAAAACAAAAAAGTTAAATATACATGCAGACATTGCACTGTAGCTCAAATACCACTGCGTACACTCTGCCTTTCTCACTGTTAAATTCCTATCTACAGTATCTCTACTATTCACCAACTAATACCATGCCTCTTTAGGGGAGAACTAAAGACAGCCTAGATCTCTCCCCAAAGAGGCATGGGTACTTTCTACCAAACTTCATGTATTTCATAACTCCATATCATATCTCCCAAAAGCACAGGGTCAACAGAGGGAACAAAATATTTCTAATATAATACTCTGTTATTTCAGAAAATATGGGTTTTAATGTAAAAAAAAAATGTTTGTAAATGTCCTATATGAGGCTCAGAGACAGGTGCTGATATGATTTTTTTTTGTTTGTATTAGGATTTATTGCCATATCAGCTTCTCAGGCTATTTCATGGCGAGATTCATATCAAATATTAAGCTGGTTTATTCGAACCAATTTTATATTATGTTATAATGTAAGTGGTTTAGAGAGTTGTGGGAAAGTAAAAAAGGATATAATAATAATAGATAAAAATAAATAAATATCACATTATAGCATGGTCAAAATGATTGTAAAGTGTGGACAAGATACAGTATAAATCATTTAAGCACACTTTTAATTCACGGTTTTTGGTAAAATACCAATGATTTTATTGAACATATGAAGGAAACATGTACATGGTCTGAAGGCTAATCTAACTGAGCACTCTGAGCACTTATCTGTTGTAATTTACAGCTCACATTAAATATAGTCCATAATCTTAATCAAAACTTTATCTCATTATAAAGTTATAATGATATATATAATTATTATCCTTAAATTATTTATCATGATTAGAAAGACTAGAAACAAGACAGGTGGTGCTGCTGATTGTGACTAATGTATAGCTGTGTGTGACGTCTAAACATTCCACAGCTGAATTGCATCCTGTTTTTCCCCCCATGATAAACATCTTTAACCTGCAAATCGCTCTGGTTAGTTGTTCAGGTTTGTGTAGACTGTGGTTTTATACTTCCAACACCTAATTTCATGGAGTAAATTTCTTGGCATCTTGGTATATCTTAACAGCCTGGGTATTGTTAAAAGAAAACGCAAAAAACAAGGATTTCCATGACGTGTTCATGTAGGTGTTATAGGGGAGGAAAGCAGATGCTGAAAAAATCATGTGTTTTTGAAAACCACCCAAATTTGGAAAAAAGCCTAAAGCCTATGAGCAGGTTTAAACTAGCTGAAACATTCACATAATTGTTGGCCTACCGACTGAACTATTCCTTCTGTTCTTGTGGTTGTTTCCATATTATTTATGATCTTATAATTTTCATTAGTCTGTCAAGTAGAAATTGCTTACTTCACTTGCCAATACATGTGCTCTTCAAATACAGTAAAAAGAAGTTTGTCCAATGGTAGTACTGAGTAACAAATATTATATTAAATTACAATAAATGCTATAAAGGTATTGATACAAGGAGAAGAGGCTGTTAACAGCTGTTAGTGGCTGTATAGTTTTGCTCAACAAACCTATAAATGCAGAAAATATACATAATGACCAAAAGTATGTGGACATCTTCTGTGTTTACCCATTACATAACCGTGGGTATCAAGACAGCATTGTCAGCATTCCAATATATCCCCAAGGTATTTAGTGTGGTTGAGCTCAGGGTTCTGGCCACTCAATTTCATCCAGTTTGAGCCGTTTAGCTCAAGGGCAATATTAATGCTACAGAATACAAAGACATTCTAGATAACGGTGTGCTTAAAACATTGTTGCAACAGTTTTTGAAAGACTCACATGTCACAAGAGACATAAGAGACATAAGAGATTGGATGATAATTAACTTCCTTCTGCTTAATCCTGATAAGAAAAGAGATAAGAAAGTTCTAGTCATAGGACCGTATACAGCTAGAAGTAAGATTTTAGATCACACTGTAACTTTAGATGGCCTTTTTGTTCCATCAAGTGCAACAGTGAAAGACCTTGGTGTGATTATAGATCCCAGCCTTTCATTTGAAGCTCATGTAGATAATATTACCAGGATAGCATTCTTTCACCTCAG
>JAQMYJ010000007.1:7489460-7515576 GCA_030014305.1 Clarias laeviceps | reverse complement strand
TATTTGATGTGAATCTTGCCATGAAATAGCCTGAGAAGCTGATATGGCAATAAATCCAAATACAAACAAACAAACAATTCTGTTCAGCGGACGAGTTAAGACACGCCCACAGTTTGACGCATGCGCAGTATGCTGTTAAAACTTGTGGTTTATAAAAAACTTCACAAACTATCACAAAAAAACTTGTAATTTTCTTTTTTTAATGGCGCATATTTAACTCCATGTAAACACCTAAATACTCACAAAGTTTAATAAAATTCTGTCAAACCGGTTTTGCGTGAAGCTGCGACAAAATCTGACTGGACAGACCTACATAAAGAAATTTTCTGAGACTGTTTTCAGGTCCTGTAAATATGTGGAAAGAGTGAGTTCTGACCAATGTATTCTCTTATTTATATAGTTATCAGATACTGTATTAAATGACAAACTAACCAGCGATTTTGTTATTTAATTGTTTTATCGTGTGTGTGTGTGTGTGTGTTTTCCTATTTTGTTCTCAGGTTATTCGGATCCTAACCCAGTCCCTGTTCCCAGCCTGGACACACTAACATGAAGGACAATCCTCAACACTTTTCTTTTTCTCTAGTGGGATGTTCAACTCTGGCTTAGCCCTCTCAAGTGGGAAATTTCTCATTCGTTTCCTCTACTGTATCCACTAAGCCACTGTCTCATGGGTCAACTAAAGGTTATTTCAAAAGACTTAAAGATGTGTGTTGAACATGCTGTCTTTATTCATGTCAGACTGACACATTGCCTAAATTCGCATGTCAGTTGATGTGCTTGTGATCGTCAGCGTTTTGTGAACATCAGCTCATGCATTGTGCATCGGATAATAGAGCAGCGTCCTGAATTTAATAATCTGTTTTTCTCAAAAAAAAAAAAAAATTAAACAGTCAATATTGTTTTGATTCTTTTATTAAATGAGAAACCATTTTAAAACAAATTATGAAATGAGATCACATTGTTTAAATGTTTAAAGAACAGCTGTTGGTTTTAGTCAGTTTCGATGCAAAAGTCTAAACTGATTTTATTTTTCTTGGCACTAAGCTTCTATTAAAAGTGACTTGCATTACCATGGCATTATCTGATCATTTTGGGAAAATGGAGAGATCTGTGACAAAGATATCGGCAAGAATGAAAAGGTAAGTTTACAGGACTTTATTGAGACCAACAATATTTTACGTTTTGGAGACTTTGCCGCTGACAAAAAGACATGCAGCAGAGCTTTAGGTGGCAGAGCTGAAGATGCTGCAATTTGCTTTGTGAGTGATAAGAATGGAGAGGATTCGAAATGAATATATTAGAGGGGACAGTGCAGGTAGGATGGTTTGGGGACAAAGTTAGAGAGAACAGATTAAGACGGTTTGGACATGTGCAGAGGAGGGATGAGGAGATCAGGATGTTAGAGATGGAGCTGGCAGGCAGGAGAAGAGGAAGGACCAAGAGCGAGAGGTTTATGGATGTGGTGAGGGAGGACATGAAGGGGAAGTGAGACTTGGAGATGGAGTTGCCAGGCAGGAGGAGAAGAGGAAGGCCCAAGAAGAGGTTGGAGTGGCATAGGAATAGAGTTAGATGGAGACAAATGGTCTACTATAGGTTTTAAACCAAATGTGTTTTATTTTCAAGTAACACTTAATTGTCGAAGACAGCATTGAAATTTATTCATTTATCTTATCAGTAACTGCTTTATCCTAATCAAGGCTTTGAGCTTATTCTGGCAACGCTGGGCACATGGTGGGAAAGCACCCTGGATGGGACAGTGCATTACGGGACTCCATGCACATACGCACAGACACTTCCAATATTTTGAAATATTTTTTAATGTATATTTACACCAACATCCATAACATGAACACATTGATGAACATTGATTATTAATTATATACAAGTAAACTGGTGACCGGATCAATGGCACCGAAGGCTCATTTATGGCTAAAGGGAACAAAGGTTAGCCTGTCTGGTCTGATCCCACAGAAAAGTCAATGTAGCACAAATTTCTGAAACAAATCAGTGCCGGCACAGGGTCCATCAGGCAAAGAGCCCAGTCTAAACGAGCACCCATGGGATGCACCAGATTTATTATTAATAATATTCAATTCGGTGGTGTAGTGGTTAACACTATGGCCTCACATCTCCCGGGTCAAGGGTTCCATTACTGCCTCAGTTTGTGTGCATGGAGTTTGCATGTTCTCTCCGTGCTTGTTGGGTTTTCAACAGGTGCTCCAGTTTCCGCCCACAGTTCAAAGACATGCAGATTAGGTACATTTCCAAATTGCCCATAGTGTGTGAGTGTACATGTGTACATGCTTGTGTGGAGTGGTCTGGTGCTCTGCAATGGGCTGGCACCCTGTCTAGGGTATACTCCACCTCATGCCCTACATCCCCTGGAATAGGCTTCAGGCATCGTGCAACCCGGTACAGGATAATGTGTGATAATGAGAAATTATGTGAATCCAGTACACATTTAGAGCTCATTGGGCAGAACAACTTTCGTATTGCATGTCATGGACTCTACTCAACAGTCTTAAAGTCGGTTATTTTGGGTCATTTGCAAAATGCACCCAATGGATCTTGATGTACTCCTCCTAGGGGATTTATATGATCACCAACAAACTGGGGCTATGTGATCTCGATGGCACAAGGTACTTGGGCCCGCTCATTGTTACTTGCAACTGAAACTCATTACTCTAGATTCACTAAATGTAAAGTAAAATATGTACTAACAAATTATTTAACATGTTCCAAATTCACTGCTCTGTGTTTTTCCCTTACATCCCTTAATTATAATGCAAATCCATAGTTGTCCTCTTTCAGGAGGTACAGCTTTTCAAGGTTTCTTTCCTGCAGTTTGTTAATACACAACAAACAAAAAATATGTTCCATTTAGCAAGTAGTTGCTTTATGGCTTACGGGTTTGCTGTCTTTATGTTAATGTAGTTTTCTGTCATATCACAGATAGAGTAAAACACACTAACTGGTGGCCATGTGGTTGTGTGGTCCAATGACAAAGTAAGCAGTGATGGGCAACAACTTAGCCGATATCAGCATGACCTTATCCATAATTCAGTGTTATAGACCTGGGCTCTCAGCTCCAAAGAACAAGTGACCTGTGAGCTTATTGTCCAGATAGTGAACTGAATCTCTCCACTTGTTTTATGAACACCAAAAAGCACAGAGCTCATTTGCAAATAGTTCCCTTTTGGTTTTTCTTTAACATGACAGCATGGTTCAGAACTTATATGCACATGTATTGTATATTTATGTGAAAACACAAATAGGAATGAACAATTCATCTTAGGAATCAACACTTTATCTAAGAAGTTAGCAAATGTAAAAAAATATATTACCATCTTCATTTCTGCATCATTACCGACGCCTTTATTTAGTTTAGGTCGTGATGCATTGCTTGTCAAGCATGTCACACATGGACCAGTAAATAAGCAGCTCTAAATTATGCTCTTCCAGTGGTCACTCAGCTAGGGGAACAAACTTCAATTACAGCTCATTCATTTCTATTTAAATATCTAAGTCACTTATAATATGTATTTAGTTAGATTCAGAACTATTGGCACCCTTGGAAAAGATGGGTAAGTAAGATCACTCACTCGCTCATTGTCTCTACCGCTTAAACTTGTATACAGGGTCGTGAGGGGGGGGGGGTATCCTGGAGCCTATCTCAGGAAACTTTTGGCATGAGGCAAGGTACTGTATACCCTGAACAGGGTGTCAACCTATTGTAGGGCACACACTCCATCACACACTACAGGAATTTTGGGAATGCCAATAAGCCTAAACTGGCATGGTGGTGTAGTGGTTAGCACTGTCGCCTTGCACCTCGAGGGTCTGGGTTCGATTCCTGTCTCTGAGTGCGTGAAGTTTGCATGTTCTCCCTGTGCTTGGTAGGTTTCCTCCGGGTGCTCCGGTTTCCTTCCACAGTACAATAACCTGCATATTAGGCTAATTGGTGTTCCCAAATTGCCTGTGGTGTGTGTATGCAACACTGAATACAGGATAGAGGTTATAGAGATACAGGTTATGGACGATGAGTGAGTGAGTGAATTAGCCTAATCTGCATGTCAGACCCTGGAGGTGCAAGGCGACAGTGCTAAGCCACCGTGCCGCCCATGTAAGGTTGAACAAAGTAAAATAATAGTAAAAATAATTCATGAATTAGACATATAGCTGTAAATTGGCTAAAAGCTTGTTTAAAAATTAATAAATATTGTAGGGAACTTCTGTCTCTTGCATGGTTAGTAACACCATCCGCTCAGTGCTGAAAGTCGATGTAAGCATAGCCAAGGGAGGAGCCGTTATTTCTCTCCCTGCAGAGATGGATAGAGTGATTTTTTTTTCCCTGCAGGGTTGAATCTCCCTTCACGCCTCACATCAGTCACATTAGAGTGCAGATCATTTACATACAACATGACCATCATGGAATATGAGTCTATTTTACCTAAAGAGAAAAAAATCCAACTAAATGCCCAGCAAGCCTATGAATACACTTACCTACTGTTTTAAACAGTCTAAGTATGCAAAAGAATAATTTTATCTATGAATACTGAAGAGATGTATTTTTGGATTGTTTTTTTGTTTGTTTGTTTTATTGTACTTAAATTTATTAATATGCTCATAAAAGTAAAGAAGTAAGTATTATAGTATTTTAAAAATTACAAATCAATAAGTTAATACATGATAACTTACCACAAAGTACAAGATTGAATGATGCTAAATAGCTGCTTATTGCTGCTAGATTGTTGTTAATCTCTAGTAAGTAACAGTTGATCACTAATAAGCACATTTATTCATTAGTTCTATCCACAGTGTAAGAAAACAAGTTAAAGTTGCTGACCATGGACTGCCCGTGTCTGTCTGAACCTCCTACAGAGACTTATCTCCAGGCCACATAAACTTCTTTAAACCTTCTCTATCAGACTTCGCCAGTACTCATGTCTTTCTGATGTTGATCATGATTTCATTATCAATCCAGGTCACTATTCCTGAAAATATCACTGTGACACAACATCCTCCACAAACCTTTAGAGTTTATCTTGCTACTGATTTCCTGCAATACCAGAAGATGTCTTTTAGAGAGAATATTTTTTTGCATGAGGTCTGGTTGGCTCAATCTTACATTCCTGATATGCATGTTCTCTAGTTGATAACGTGTACTGTTTTTACACTCTTTTGCACCTTTAACTGTCTTTATGCTTGGGGGTTTCTGTGTTCTACCATCGCACACAATACAAGATGTCTTGGGAGCATCATGGGCAGTAAGTTCAATCCACTGATGGAAAAGGTTCTCAAACCACATGTTCAATATGTCATCTTTCCCCGTCCCTGGTCATTTTATTTATCTCCTTTCTTGCTTCATATTCTGTTATTAATCATCTTCTTTGGCTGTATGACCTGTTCCAACTCTATCCACTGTCCTGCTGTGCACTAATAGTCTTCTCCAGGGCAATGTAAAGCAATACAGTGAAAAGCATTTACACATACCTACTATTACCTACTATTACTATTACTTTTACACTTTACTGATTTTCACAATTTCCGTCCTGGGCCTTTTCCTGTTCTGTCTTATTATCCATTTTCAATATAACCTGACTTCCTTCCCCATAGTTACCTTTGGTCTATATAAATTTGCCATTATGTACACAATTTTTATGATATATTTGGCCATCTGCTAAAGCTAGAATTAATGTTTTTAGTGTGCACAGGTCTGCCTGACCACTGATTTGTTTCCCAGGTTTTCCCTTGACCAAATTTTAGCCTGTTTCTGTTTCTAAGGTTTTCCATTAGAGCTAGTTTATATCCCCCCTTAATAGCTCTTCTACTCGCACATTTAATATTATGATGGCCAGTCCGAATATGCTTTTACCGTTATTGTTCTTGTTTTATTTTGAAATGAATAATGTTCTTCTTGCACCCCCGTCTTGCCAAGTTTCAGGAGCTGACTTTTGTTTCTCGAGCTCCCTGCAATAAGAACCCCATTTCCTGGAAACTCTTGCAACTCTTTTTGCACTTGTTCGTATTCTTCTTCTGAATGTGGTCTTTCCTGTGGTTCTTTTTGTATCAGTGAGTTTGGGGCCTCCTGCTCTGGTGGTTGTGAAGCTGGTACTGTTGGGACTTGCCTCTGTTAATCAAAAATAACTTTCTAACAGAAACCAACCACCAACTGAAAAAGTCTTTATAAGTACAAGAGGGAGTGTTGGAGGTAGGGGGCAGGGTCAACAAAGTTGAACCCTGTATAATGAGTCACAAAAGTTTTGAAACCGAGATAGCCTATGTAGAAAGAAACAATCTGTTCATGATTCAAAGCAAACAAGCTCTTTGTTTAAGCAAGAAGGTGCTTCTGAAACAGGATCACTAATCTTCGTTGATGATGGTAGGAGTCTAAGTTGTGGGAACCATTGAACTGGTTACAATAGGCAATGTTGATAGTTGAAAATAATAAAAATATACAGAAAGTGGCACCAAACAGTTTTTAGTCTAAGTAGGGTTTACATAGGACAGCAATTTGAAAGATAGCCTTGACAAGATTTTTACAGACTTGCACAGATTTGCATAAATTGATCTTGGCCAATATTTCCGGTTTTGAGCAAATGGCCTAAGTGATGCAAGTGTCAAAACAAAAATGTAACAATTATGCCTTCATCTTATTTAATTCATATATTAAGAGTCCTAAAATCATTTTACATGTCTTGTTTCATGTTTAAATGGAAATATTAGAAAATCAAAAATATTGACTCTTTTTTTACACCAAAAATCATTTTTTAGTCAAAAAATTAACACACCTTTAAAATGTAAAAAGTCACTGGAAGTATAGCTTAAAAATATTCATAAATGCCATAAACTGTACACATAAATACTTATTTGACATACAGTTCAAGTCGAAAGTTTGGACGCAAAATTGGATTTATTTTCTACATTTTTTTCAAAACTACGAAATAATACGGTGAGTGTTCAATTCCTGCCTCAGGTTTGTGTGCGTGGAGTTTACATGTTCTTTCCATGCTTGGTTAGTTTCCTCTCAGAGTCCAAAGACATGCAAATTAGGTTAACTGGTGTTCCCAATTTGCCCATAGTGTTTATGTGACCTGTGGATTGCCACCCTGTCCATGGTGTACCCCGCCTTGTGCCCCAAGTCTCCTGCTATAGGCTCCATGTAACAGGATTAGCGGTGTAGAAGACGAATGGATAAAATAACATATATGGCTTTGGGTAATTAAGTAACAACAACAACAACAACAAGAGTCAGTTGTTATTGTAAGACACGAATGTCAGCTGTTCTGGTATAGTTTTTGCAAAAACATTGTCAAGTTTATCCATCCATCTGCAGTCTAATGATGATTACCATTGTATTTATTCCCATTTTACAATTGTTCATCTGCAAGATCTGAGTGTCTTTGGAGTCTGGGAGGAAACCAGAGTACCCAGAGAAAACCCACCACGCACATGCAAACTCCACACACACAGACCCAGAGGCAGGATTCAAACTCGGATGCTGGAGGTATTGTCAAGTGCACTTTTAAAATACATGAAGCACCATGATGAAACTGGCTCTCATGAAGGCCATCGCAGGAAAGCAAGACCAAAACTTACCTCTGCTGCAGAGAAGCTCAATTAGAGTTACCAGCCTCAGAAATCACCAATTAACAAACAGCACCTCAGATTGTTTAGTACTGAGTTTTCATAGAACTGTTCAAAAGAGATTTTGGCCTTCAGCATTGTTTTAAAATGTAGACGATAGAAATACAAATCAGGAAAGACCTGATTTAACATTTGCTTAAACAGCAATAAACACTCGGACATTTTTATTTCTTTTCTTAGGATGAATCCTAAATACATTAGACTGGATGTATAAGCGCGCCGCTGCTGGAAGGGGAATATATAGTAACGTACCTAGATTACGTAATGCACCATGTGTCAGTTTGAAATTCAGCCGAATAGAAGAGTGAAATTTCCCATCAGGCAACGCGAGCTAGGTGTCTAGTCATTGGTCGTGGTGAGGCGGCTGAGAGACAGAGACAGTTCATAGCGACAGGAGTGCGAGAGCTGAAATGTGTCCTTTTGTTAACTTTTGCTCTATTTAATCACCGAGTTTCGAGCAGACGGATATTCCGTGATGGACTGCACACGGTTGAATCTGTCACAGATCAGATTCTGAGCTGTAGAATAGACTTCGGTGCGGTAGCCGCTGTGGCGAGTCTGACTGCAGGACCATGGCAACGGTGTCGCTACCGGTAACCGCGCAGCAAATCAGAGAGCGGCTGCTTCAGGCGACGGACGCTCACAGCAACGTGAGTAACACGCACGGACACGTACACGTCTGCACTGCTACACGCTGTCGGCTGTTGTTCTTCATTTTCCCCTCTTTCTGTAGCTTCATTCTTTATGTGTCGTCATTATTTTTGCATTGTATTGTCTTGTATATGCTACAGCTCAAGCTAGCACTTCCGGCTTAGCTACCGTTATGTATTGACTTGCATTAAGAGCTAACATCACGACAGGTGGCAAAACGTGATATACCGAGCTAGAATAATGGAAGTTGTCATCATCTTAGCACATAATTATTATGTAATGGTATGTATTATGGAATAACCGTTCATTTTACAGCGCCTTGCATAAGTATTCACACCCCTTGAACTTTTCCACATTTTGCACTGTTTATAGCTTGGAAGTGAAATAGCCTTAATGTCCATATAACCAATAACACTGTTAAACAATATAGTTCATAAGTAGTAATAATCTGTATGAATAAAAGAGAGGTTTTGTCTGTACATTGGTCAGAGCTTGCTCTTTTAATGATATGTTTATGTTTCATACATTGAGGACCCAAAACCAGTCTCACATAAGTTTCTGTCTTTATGTCTGTCTGTTTGTCTGTCCAGCCAGATTTTGTCTCAGCATTGAATGGAACTTATGTGGTACTTGGATATCTGCCTGTCTGAACTTTAATGAGCTGGAGTTGTATTAAGACAAAAATTTATCCAATCTACTTTTTCGATTTCTCATCTGTGATTCATTCACCGATTACCAGACAGGGTGTGTATTTGGCTGATGATGAAACAAGGTGTAAACAAACTTTTCTATGTCCTCTCTTTCCCATTGATTGTAATAAGATGAGAGTAGATTTAAAATCTTGTCATGAACAAGATAAATAATGCACAACTTCCTAATATTTAGCCAACAATCCAGTGGAATACCATATAATGTTGTCACACCACAATGGATTTTTGTGTAATTACATTTTATAAAAATGAAGGGGTCCATCAGACATGTATGTGGGCTTCAACCTGAAATAATAATATAACTGATTGCATTAAATCTGATGATCTTATTTTTAGCTTTAATATTTTAAACCATTTCTGAAAACTCTTTTAACATCAATGACCGGTACTGCAGCTTGTAATAAAAATCTCCTAGCATATCGGTATAATAAAATTCAGACACTTATCAGCATGGAGCAGACCTGTGTGAAGGAAAAGCATCACGTGACCTCAGTATAAGCACACCTGTTCCTGGAAGCCGGCAGTGTTTGTGTGTTATAGAGGTGGATCTCAACCTCAGCCTTGTTGGACTTTTTTTTTCTTTTGTAGAATAAATTTCATGCTGCTTCTCAGATCTGAATTAATTTACACATGTAATTGTCCAATTCAAATATCAATGCCATTGTTTATTTGTGTGCAATAATATTTTGACTAGCTATTTAAGTCAGTACGGTGGCTTAGTGGTTAGCACTTTCTTCTCGCACCTCCAGGGTCTCCAGGGTGCCAGGTTTCCTCTGGGTACTCTGGTTTCCTCCTACAGTCCAAAGACATGCAGATCAGACTAATTGGCGTTCCCAAATTGCCCGTAGTGTGTGAATGACAATCAGGTGTTGAGCTGACAACCCGATCCCTTAAGTAACTGCCACAAAAACAACGGATATATCTCCAGGGCACATGGATGGAAAATACCCCCAAAAAAAAAAACTAATTTGAGACTTTTAATCAAGTCTTTTTGTTTTCACTTTCAATAAACATTTGTTTTGTTTGTTTGTTTGTTCATTACAGAGGTTTGGATTTAATCCATTAAATTCAAGCAAATATTTTTGCAGGTGTAATATTATAAAGATATCACAAACTATCAACCTGTATAGCACAAATCCTTTAGGGTCCCTGCAGTTCACTTGAGTAACAGTTTGTTGGAAAACAAGCGATAATGTGCCAGGTTTCTAGAAAGTTCTACTAGAATACGTATGTACAATCGATTTAAAAGCTTATTTAATTACAGCAAACTAACTAGTGCCCTACTTAAACTGTTTGTGCCGCTTTCTATAAAGACTGTAATGTGTATTAAAGTGATGGTGTGGCATAATAAAAGACTTAAGCCTAAAAAAATAATTATCAGCACACTGATGTTTTAAATTCGATCTAGTCTGATTAGCGCTGCACAACTTTTGCATATTTCACCCACAAATAGCCTCGTTACTGGAACAAATGAATTTGCATTTTTTATTTTATTTTTTTTTTTTTTTAACAGAAACTTGAAAATGTTTTCAGACGATCTTTTGCAGGTGCACGTACGGGAGTACATTCAAATAGTGTGAAGCCACTTTAAGTTTCATGTCTGAAAGAAGATTTCATCTCATTAGGCATTCAGTGAATTCGCAAATATGTTACACAAAATGAAACATTAAAGTTCTAATCCAGCTCCAACAAGGAACCCTGGGTTGAGTCTCTTGTAGTTCAGTTGAAGCAATGAGAGCTACTTTAAAAGATGTAAATATAAAAAAAAAAATTGTTTGTTTTCTTACTTTTTGCATAACTAAGATGATGATGGAAATTAGATGCTTTGTTGATTTTTGTGGTTCATCGTAGAGTAGCAGTTTTCAACATGGGGTTTAGGGAGTCCCAGGGGTTTGTGATTTGTATTTGTTTTGTGTAAAACTGAATCTGAAAACACCTCCTGAAATATATTTAATTTCATGGTTTCAGCCACAGTAGCAGTATGATGAAATCATGTACCCCCTGTATATCACATGGACTTCTGAAGGGCCCTGGAGGTCACATAGAGAACCGACATAGTGTACAAGACCCAAAATAATCAAATCCTCAGTAATTCAATACCGAACAGGCGTGCAAATCATTTTCATATTTATCTGATCAGTGGAAATGTCAGGAATGGCATGTTAGGGGTTTGTAACATTTATTTTGCATTTAAAATTAAAGATAGATATTTTACATTTAAAGGTGTCCCTGGCTTTGGAATTATTTCCATTAATGACTACTGAATGTCTAAATAAAAGAGCTTAATTAAAAATGTCTATCTTTTTTTAACTTTCCAATAAAATGACTGACAAAAATATATTTCGTACCTTGAGACAGTCCAATTTACTGTAGGTTTTGTCATAGTTTACATTGGTGAAAGAGCTGTTTTGTGTCTGTCTTTACAACTTGGCTCAAAATAAAATTCTGTAGGTTTTACCTTTGCTATTAGGACAGTTGCATGGCTTCAAATTATTATTATTATTATTTTTTTTTTTATTTAACTGTACTTTATTACTGTACTAATTTTCACTGCATCATGCGTTGCTTGATGATTGTTTCATCGTTAATCCACTGGTGTCCTTTCAACAGATCAGCAATATGGTGGCTGTGTTGGATGTGATCTCCATTCTAGAGAAGTACCCCATCACAAAGGAAGCACTTGAGGTGAGGAGTGTTTAGGTCTAGGTGTACCAGGTCTCCATGTGGCTGATCTCACTAATGCTCTTAAAGGCTGTATGAGCACAAATACCCACAAACCCCCAAAGCCTTCTCAGAGGATTGATGGTTATTATCACAGCAAAAGGGAATAAAGTTCGGAATGGATTATGGGGAAGCAATCAATTATTTTTATCCTTCATAACAGTAAAGCATGGATTGTGAATCTAATACATATAATTATATCATAGTGTTGTTGGAATTTTAACTCTGAGGGATTTTTGTACTTTGAATCACATGTTCATATGAGTGTGCTAATTTAAATCCATTATTTATTTAATATTTATGAAGTCTCAAGTGTTTGCACTTTGCAAAGGAAGGAGGAAAAGTCTAGTTCTTTAACAGGTTGAAATAATGCTCAGATAATTCATTTTTCTGGTACCTCAAACTCCCATTATTTCATTCCTCCTCCTGCATTTCATGGTCTGTGTAAATGAGCTACTGATGTAATACACCACACCAGAGAGCTGCAGAGCTGAACAACAAGCCAGGGGGAGGAGTCTTCTTGAATGAGGTCACAATAGGGGAAAATTTAATTGGTAGGAAATTAAAAAGTAGGAAATGTTTTTTCTTTGACTACACACACACTGGAGACCCATTTGTATATTATAATAATTAAAAATATTTTATAATAATTAAAAAGGCAATTTTTTATAATCATTCTCATTTAATCATAGTTAAAAATTTTAGTTGCTGGCAAAGAGAAACTCTTTGTACTCATATAGGAAATTATCTGGTAAGTGGCGACCACTTAAGCATTTTTTGTTGAGTATTTTTTCAGTTCATTGTGCTTTATTAACTGGTTTGGAAAAACTACGTTTGTGATTTGCTTTTATAGGAAACCCGGCTTGGAAAGTTGATAAATGACTTAAGGAAGAAGACCAGGGATGAGGATCTGGCAAAGCGTGCAAAGAAGCTCCTGCGCAACTGGCAGAAGCTCATTGACCCACAGCAACCTGAAGATCTGCCAAAGGAACT
Organism: Clarias laeviceps; assembly: GCA_030014305.1. Lineage (NCBI taxonomy): Eukaryota > Metazoa > Chordata > Actinopteri > Siluriformes > Clariidae > Clarias > Clarias laeviceps. The sequence goes on along the minus strand of JAQMYJ010000007.1, from coordinate 7,502,851 downwards.
TTCAAGCACTACAGGCTCTGTTGTGGGATCCAACCAGTCTCAGTCATTGCCTGTTTCTAAATCACCTCAGACTGCAGCAGATAATGAGAAGAAGATTGTTTTAAAGAGTGTTCACTGTCCAAGCACTGAAAAGTTCAATCCTATGAAACACACGGGTAAGCAAAACGTGGAAAAGAACATCCCAGAATTTAAGGGCACAAAAAGATCTGCACTGTCAACATCCAGTGGAAGCAGTGGTGGTCCAGATAATCTTCAAATACGCACCAGTGCTCTCAAACCTCACTTTTGTTCTCCTGAACTCAGCAAAGAACCCGCTGCTTCTCCAGTCTTCAGAAAATCAGTGTTACAACAGCAGGGACAAAGAGACGTAACTGCTGTAGAGAGAGTGAAGCACAAATCCCATAGTCACTACACCAGCCCGACTCCTAGACCAGTGAGGCAGTTAGTACCAAACAAGCAGCCAACATCATTTCCTTCTGTTGACTCTGAGGCTCTTTCTGCAAAGCCATTACACACTTCCATCCAAAGTATGCACACAGAATGTCATCAGTCAAAAGATCTTTCAAAAAACCCGGATCACGAATCATTCACAAACAGCGAGAGGACGCTCGAACAAATAAATAACTTGCAAAACAAGTCTAAGGCATTAGCACGTCTTCAGCCAGGTTTACTCAGCGAGGTTACCAATACAGAAACAGAAAAAGATGTCAAAACCACAGATGGCAAGAGGAGGAAGCCTCAGTTTAAAGATTTCACCATCAACATGGCAGGACATTCATCAGATGACGTGTGTAAACCAGCTCGAGTAAAAAATCGCAAATTAACCTTTGATCCACTCACACAACAAATTAGACCTTCAGCAACGAATCAGAGAGAGGAGCAACACAGTCCAGTGGTAGATATTAATGAGCATGTGAACCTGAAGCAAAGCCCTTCTGCATTGTCACCCAGCGCATTGCACAAGATGAACTGGAAAGATATGTCGCAAAACGAAATAGTCAAATATTACCTGAACTTCCAAAACAATTTGTTAAAAACCTCTGGAAGTCAAGTCCTGGGTGCGCACCTTTTTATGAATGATTACTTGAAATGTGAAGATGACAATTTAAGAGCAGCTAGCAAAACCTGTCTCCAGGCACAAAATGTTTCAGAGACTAATTTGGCAGGAATAGACAGAGACGTCACAATACAGGACGTCAACAAAATAAACAACAAGCACTGGCCTGGGGTTAACGGCTGCTACGACAGCAAAGGCCACTGGTACGGCTGGACAGACTGCATTTCTTTAGACACGTACGGAGATGGAAGTAAACTTAACATTCTGCCATATGTTTGTATTGACTGAAAACAGTTAACTAAAATAAAATTGTCTCCGGATCTTACATGATCTTTATGGCTACATTCACATTATTACACCTCTCTCAATTTAGATTTTTTTCAATTTAGAATTTAAATCCTAATTTAACACAGATCTGATATATATATATATATATATATATATATATATATATATATATTTTTTTTTTATCTAATGTTTACAGTTCGGGTCTGAGTCACTTTCGTATGTGGTTCTAGATATCTGGTAAATATCGTAGACGTGGTCATGCGACATGCAGATAGGAATCCATGTGACTTTTTTTCTTTTGCGCATGCGTCAGTCAGCACGGGCAGTGTAGGGATTTCATAGTGCTAGCAATAGCTACTAAAACAGCTGGATTTTTTTCCTTCTTCTGTGCAAATACAGCCGATTAACTGCTTTCCGTCATCCAGAGCAGATACCCAGGCATATTTTTTCTAAAATTGCACCCATTGTTTGAAATGAATGAGAGCTCGCACAATCTCATGAAGTATTTTAACCCTGATGGCGCGAGTAAAGATGTATCGTTTCAGATGACAGATGCGTCTGCATTAGAGTCGAATAAAAGTAATTCGTAATTATGGATGTGATCCGTCATGACCTGCAAATCCGATCTGACCAAAAGAATCAGAATTGATCAACGTGGCTTGTAACGTGTGTGAACGTAGCCAAGGCGTGTTCCAGATGTGTTTGTGTAATAATTGCTTTATAATATTTTGTATCTATTTATAATTTTTTTTTTTTTTTTTTTTTGGATGACAAAAGGAAATAAAAAAAATGTAGAGCAAGAAATGGGAGTGTGTTTTTGATTTATGTGCTTGTGACAATTATACATGCCATGTAATATGATGTATACGAGTGCTACCTGGACTGAACTTTTCTGCTGAAGTAAATCTGAAACAGTTTGTAAAAAAATACAGATTATTAAGAATGTCAATTAGCAATACGTGGTTCATACGTCTCAGTGTGTGGAGAGCTTCAGGTCCTGTCTGTTGTGTGCTTTGGCATTTCAAACAATGAATAACCTGTATGTCTTATACGCCCATTATACACCCTGCTTGACAGTAGTACAATACATGTACTTGTTTACCTTCATTCTTCAAAAGTGGTAGAGCAGGAAAGCGGATGAGAAAGCAGTATACGGTGAGTTTTCTGCAAAAACTTTCAGGTCTCATGTTTCTGTTTTTTATATAGTAGAATATATTTTACACACCTTGATCCTACTGTAAATAAGATCTAAAATAAATATGAACTGTAAAAATAACAGCATCTTTTATTCTTTATCCTTATTTATCTTAAAGCATTTTGGATTTTGTTACTTTAAAATCTAGATCTAAGATGAAAAGGTTAAATTAGAGAATGATTTGCAATAGATTCATAAACTGCATGAATGGAAATATATAAGAATTGAATATTCTTGCTTTCATCATACAGATTAGAAGTATTTCCTCATTGTGAAGTGATTATATTCACACGTGAGGCACCAGTTTAAGTGGATCTGTTTGATTGTTGGTGCAGTATGGTTCATTGCTGAAGAATTCACGAACATGGTAAAATACCGTCGTGTCACACCTCCAGGGTTAAGGGTTGCTCTGGGTCGGGGGAAATGGTGTTTAGGGCACATTAGGGTTTGCATGTTGCCTGTAGTGTGTTTTGCAAGAGCAGCAGTGACCACAATGATGACTGATAGTGTACTTGGTCATTGCAGCCAACTGTTGGTCAGGTTGAAAGTTTATAACAATGTAAAAACTACAGAGAAAATGCCCCATCTTATCTCTTTATCAAATGTATTATTTGTTTAACGTAATGATGCAGCAGGCTGCAAACACTAATTTTAGTTTCTCTTAGTGACAAAAAAATCTGCCCTGAACAAAGCTGAGAAATGCAATAATGTAAAAATCAATATGTGTAATTCTGGACCTGTTCTAGTTAGTTAGAACTTTTTGGTGGTGTCTTGGTAAAAACACATGATCATTAAATAAAATTGTAAATATGTTTGTAATTTGTATCATCTTAATAATCATACTTTACTGATCCTGACTACAAGACATACTTGACAACAACCACAATAAAGTGGCTATTTAATATAAATGAATGAATGAATCTATTGCAGCATCTGTCAAGCTGTGCAAAATAAAGTTCATTGTGTATCCCAAAATAAGGAATCTCTGTGAATAAGCATAACTCAAATAAAAAAGTTGTCACATGCAAACCATACACAGCATGATATGCAGTGAAATGCTTGCATGGCACTCCGAGACCTAAAATGTAGATATAGAACATTTCCATATAACAATAGAATAGAATAAAATAGAAGGTTTCCACTACTTAACATTCATTAATTAGTTACTTAATTAATGCACTAGAGAATATAATTAAACTAAGGATTGAATTACCAATTTAAAAATATGTATACAGTTTACACTATATATAATTTACAAATCTTTTGGGATAGGCTCCAGGCCTCCATGTCCCTGTACATTGGATAAGAGGTATAGAAGACGAGATGAGATCAAATATTTTAAGCTACTAGATTTCTCACCCATAAGGCGTAATCATCAAAATTTAAAAAAAAAAGAAAAGGCTTGAAATATTTCACTTCATGTGTAATGAATCTAGAATATATGAGTTGCACTTTATATATGAGAGTTGCAGTTCATTTATTCATCTTCTATACAACTTATCCTGATCGCAGGGTCTTGGAGCCTATCCCAGAAGACTTAGGGCACAAGGCGGGGTACGTCCTGGACAGTGTCCCAATCAATCAAAGGGCACACACACACACACACACTCAAACGCTCATCTACACACTACAGGCAATTTGGCAACACCAATTAGCCTAATCTTCATGTCTGTGAACTGTTGGAAAAAAACTGAGCACCTGGAGGAAACCCACCAAGCAACCTACTTATCTTATGGTTGTCATTTCGTGTACCAACGCTGAAGATGTGTTTGGCACAAGTGGTTAATCTTCTCCCTTTGGAAAAACTTACATATGACTTATAGAACAAATATGAACTATTCTGGCAGATATGACCCCCTTTGTGGAATGTACTTGAACAATCAAAACACTAGTCCTGTCTTTCTTTGCATTTTTCTCTTGCTTTTTGTTCCTATAGCTTTTCTTTCACTCTTTCATAATAACAATAAATTGTTTAATGTCTTTAAATGTTTGCTATGGGTATCAGTTGTATATTGATCTGGCTCTGTTGTTTTGGTGTTAATAAAAATCATTCACGCATCATCTATACTGCTTTATCCTCTATATAAGGTCACAGGGGGCCTGGAGCCTATCCCAGGAGACTTAGGGTACACCATGGACAGGGTGTCAATCCATAGTAGGGCACACATACACTAGGAGCAACTTGGGAATACAAATTAGCCTAATCTACATGTATTGCGACTAGGAGGAAATCTGAGTTTAGAGAGGAAAACCACCAAGCATTGAGAGAACATGCAAACTCCATGCACAAGGACCTGAGGCGGGAACCCTCAATCCTGGAGGTGCAAGGCGACAGAGCTAACCATTAAGCCATTGTGCCACCTTAATAAAAGTCAATAAATACAGAGTCAGCCAAAAAGAAATGTATACATGCTTCAAAAAAAGGAAAACTTATTTTAATACTAAATTTATTGCTATATGTTATCTATTGATATATATATATGATAATATTATGATATTCTTCTTTTCCTGAAGTGTGTATAATTTTTTTTTGGTTGAATCTATAAATATTGAAAAGTTTTTAAAAAATGGTTATATCCACTATATGTGGGCATGTGTGTGTATCATCTGACATGGTCACTCAGTGTCCCTCCACTGGTTTCACAGTGTGTGTGTATGTTAGGTCTCTTTGTGCTTCCCCAGTAGATGGGGCAGTAGGGAGGGAGGGGGTGGTGTTCTGAGTGGTATTTCAAGTTGTTTATAATTATATTAATGTTGGGGAACAACTCAGTGTGAATGTAGTTATTTTTGGGGCATTGAGTGAGAAAGTGTCTGTCTCTCTCCTTCTCTCCGCCCCCCCCCCTCTCTCTCGCCACACCCCATCTCTCTCTCGCCACGCCCCATCTCTCTCGCCACGCCCCATCTTTCTCGCCACGCCCCATCTTTCTCGCCACACCCCATCTCTCTCTCGCCCCACCCCTCCTCGGCTGCCTTAGGAAGTTGGAGCTCCACGTAGGACGTTGGTCGCCGCAGTATCAGCAGCAGCAGCGCGTCGGAGAGAAAGATGGCGGCGGTCGAGCGTCCGCCTGCGAAGGAGGCGGTGCGGATCGCGCTGCTGTGTGCCTGCTGGTACACGGTCAGCTCAGGCGGCAACGTCGTTAACAAAATCATCCTGAACGGATTCCCGTATCCAGTCACCGTCTCGCTTTTCCACATCCTCTCCATCGTGCTGTTTCTGCCGCCGCTGCTGCGTGCCTGGGGCGTCCCGAAGTCTGAAGTACCGGCCAGTTATTACCGCTGGTACATTCTTCCCCTGGCGTTTGGGAAATATTTCGCCTCGGTGTCGGCTCACTTCAGTATATGGAAGGTTCCAGTCTCCTACGCGCACACGGGTGAGTTTCACGGCCTAGTTGTTTTTTTAATTCCTTTTTTCCTTTGATAGGCTACAATGTTGCTAAGTTCGTTAGCATGTGGCTATCGTGACGTAATTGGGAGGCTGGTAGCTTTACTACTACTACTACTGTAAGTAAGTAACTGTCTCAGAGATAAAATGGTACTGAGACCTTAATGGGTTATTTTTTGGAATTTAACTCGGTGTTTTTTGGTTTTAAATGATTAAAACAGAGTCTGTTTCTTTGTTGCTGAACAGCTGTCAGGAGCTACATGAGCTAAACCTGAGGGGGAAAGTCCTGATTTCCGGTAGTGTTACGTAGTTAAAAGTCAAGGCCTTTTTTTTCTTTTTTTTTATATATATATTTTTAAGGATGAGCTTAATTCTACATTTAAGAAAGAACAGTCAGTATTTTTTGTATGGATTTATACACCATCTCCAGCTGAAGTGAGGACTTTAAATATTAAAGCCCCTCCTGCACCCTGTTACGCAGACTCCAGCTGTTATTAATGACCCTGCAAGAAAGTAGCACTGTGTTGTATTTTCATCCAGATGTCTGATGAGTTCTAAGAAAGCAAAAAAAAAATCTGCATTTGCTTGTCAGGTGGCATAACAAGACTGTTTTCACTCATGCTTTAAGTTTTCTCTTTTTTTTCTCTTTCCGCAGTAAAAGCAACCATGCCCATCTGGGTCGTGCTCTTATCACGGATAATTATGAAAGAGAAGCAAACGACGAAGGCAAGATTTCTATAATATACTTTCTTTTAAAGATTTTAAAGTACATGTGTTGTTTGTTGTAATATACTTCAGACGGTACACACTCTTTGGTATCGTGTATTAGTTTGTCGTCGTCTTCTCAAAGGCATATGCGATGTTTGTTCTTTGTAGGTCTACGTCTCTCTCATACCCATCATAGGTGGCGTCCTGTTGGCTACGGTCACCGAGCTCTCATTTGATCTGTCGGGATTAATCAGTGCCCTGGCCGCTACTCTTTGCTTCTCTTTACAAAACATATTCTCTAAAAAGGTATGTTATTCAGTGAACCTGAATGATCATTTGATGCCCAGGATTCTTTCATATAAACATTATGTTCTTGCCTTGAATGCATGATTGACAGATGTCTTTTTATGTAAAGTAGAATAGGCTTATGGAGAAATATGAATAAACACACATTCCATGATTTTAAGTACACAAGCAATCAAACAAAGTCAACAACAGTCATCTAACCAGGAAGAGTTTAGACGAATATGTAATGAACACGTCCTAAGTTGCGATCTTCGGATCAGAGACGTTGTATAAAGCTTTGCATTTTTTAATAAAAGCATACTGTATTCGTGTCGTAGGTTTTGCGTGACACGAGGGTACACCACCTCTATCTACTCAACACTCTTGGCTTCAATGCAGTTTTGTTCATGCTGCCTACGTGGGTTTTGGTTGACCTGTCTTCGTTTCTGGTTGATGGAGACTTTGTAAGTAAATGACAGTCAGTTGTGACATTTTATCTCTGTCATGAGTAGTTACACATCATGAGTAGTTACACATCATGAGTAGTACTCCCAAGTTACCAATACCCTAAGGGTGTTAATTTTATAGTATGCTGCACAGTTAATTGCACAAAAATCTGAATCACGATATGAGCATGTGCAGTTATTTCTTTATTAAAGGCAGCAATTTATTACAGGTAATATACACATATTTAAGAAATTGCGTAGCACCTGCCAATAATGAAAGTTTATATATGAGAGAGAGATAATAAATAATTATTAATGTGGTGTAGTAGTTATCACTTGCACCTCCAGGGTTGGGGTTCAATTCCTCCCTCAGGTTTGTGTGCATGAAGTGTGCATACCCCACCCCCAGGTGTTTGTTCCAGAGTGTACCCCACCTTGTGCCCTAAGTCTCCTGGGATAGGCTCCAGGTCCCCCTGTACACAGGATAAGCGGTATACAAAATGAATGGATGAAATAAATATTTGCAAACATCCTCTGAATGTGATCATTTGTGCCATTATTTTGGTGTTGACCCAAATAAATACATTTGAATACCAAATGGTACTTTTAATAGTCACACATCACAGTTTAAATCACTGTGTGTCAAAATAATCACATTGATTTACTTATTTTTGGTAATCATGCAGTTCTATTTGTATATAATTTTTATTTCTTTATTTTTTGTTTTGGAAATTCCAGGAAAAAAACAAAACTGTTATTATTAACAGCTTTTTCCTCTTTTCTTTTTTTTTTTTTTTTTTAAACATAGAAAGAGATTTCCAACTGGAGTGGAACGTTGGTGCTGCTCATCATCAGTGGCTTCTGCAACTTTGCACAGAACATGATTGCCTTCAGTGTGTTGAATCTAGTCAGTCCTCTCAGCTACGCGGTTGCTAATGCTACAAAAAGGATCATGGTCATCACGATATCATTACTGATGCTGAGAAACCCCGTTAACCTGTCAAATATCATGGGGATGATGACTGCAATCCTGGGTGTCTTTTTGTACAATAAGGTATGAATAACGAGTTTTCATGTGTTACAAGTAAACACATAAATAAGTGTTTTTTTTGTTTTGTTTTTTGCTTGTTTGTTTGTTTTTTTAATAAGTATTATGAATAGGCCAAAACATAAAGTGGCCATAAATACTTTGGTAGAATTTTTGCTGTTGGCAAATTTCACTGGGAAGCACTTTGCAAGTCTTCCCAGTGAAATTCTAAATCTAATTGAGGTCTGGTCTTTGAATGGGTCCTTGGGACTTTCTGTATGTACTTTAAACTTCATTCATTGTGTAATCTAATCTCATCTAATGTTATGGTATTTGTCCTGGTGGAAGTTGAGCTTGTGCCCTAGAAAAAGAAGAACAAAGTCTTTGTCATACAGATATTACGTTACATTACAGTACAGTTAAATTTCCTCATCTAAATATCCCTGCTTGTTTAGGGAGAGGTTTGAGGGCAGTTTGGCAGTGCCGGGGCTTGAACATTGCTGAATAGAAAAGTTTGTCTTTTAGGATTTCTTTGTATGTCCCTCCATTAATTTCTGATCTCAACCCTGATCAGTTTAATTGTCCCTCACCATGATGCTGCCACCACCATGTGTGTGCTTCACTTTTGGTAAAAAAAAAAAAAAAGTGTCACTGTTTATTCTGATCTCATCAGAGCTGAGACTCCTTTCCCACATTTTTGTATCATCTCCAACAACATAGATTAAATTTTTTTAGTAATTGCTTTACTCTTGCCATTCTTGTCATTCTTGTCACCCTTGGCCGTTTTCACCTGATTACTGACCTCTTCTGTATTTCTTCTATTTTTTATTTTATTTTTTTTTGCGAATTAGTTAAAAGGTGTTTTGTGTCATATTTAAAGTTTGCGAGACCTTTTCTACTCAAACCATTTAATACTTTGTCTTGGACTACTTGTAATATCTTCTTGATCTTCATGACATTGTTTGTTTTGGTTTATCTAACAGAATCTATGGCATTGTAGGAACAGGTGTGTTTGTATTGAGATCATGTGACACTACTTGCACACAGTTTGAGTCAGTTCAAATAAGCTGACGTCTGATGGCAGTGAGTTAAACAAGAATTAAATTGGGTCACTGCTTATGCATCATAATTTATTTATTTATTTTTTCTCCCCTCTCCCCCAGGTTTACAGACTGTATTCATTGTTCAAATTGTGGGATGTGTAAAAAGTCAGGAACCAAAATTCAGAGCAAATATAGGAATCTGAATATGATGAGCAAAGACACAGAAAATGCAATCGTGTAAATAATAAATACATGCTAGATGTAGATTTGAGTTTGCTGGTTCCTGACTTTTCAGACACCCTTCAAGTTTGGGGTTGATGGGTATACATACTTATGCAAGGTGTTTTATTTAATATGCTGGAAATCTTTTAAAGTGTGAAAAGTGTGAACTTGGATGGGAATCAGAAGTGTGTCAAGTTGAAAATAATTTTTTTACTCAAATATCTTCACTCCGTAAGAGCTTATCAAAATTAAAATTTTCTTCCTTTTACTCAACAGGCAAAATATGATGCAAACCAAGAAGCAAAGAAGAAATTGCTTCCAGTCTCTTCAGAAGACATGATTTCATTCGCCAATCCCCAGTCTAACGGCTCCGTGTCTGTGAAACAAGGCTCAGAATTTCAGTACGGCCGGACCAACATACTCAGCGACCACTTTCAGTACAGCAGGCAGGCCTACACAATGAACCACGCCTCCAACCAATATGTCGTCTAAGTGAAGTAACTGACAAAGAAACCTGTTTAACTGTAAAAGGACACTGTATTTAGCGTGCATTTTCTGTGCCAGATCCTCTTATTTATTTCATTTTTTTTTTTTCTTTCTTCAGTAGTTTACAAAACCTCTCACTAATTGAGGGTGCAAATCAGTCTTTTAGCCTTGGTGAAATGCATCTATGGGCTAAATTGTTACAGTACTGTGTAAGAATTAAGGGTTGCTTTCAAAATTCTTTGAAAACAGGGAAGGGCTCCGGCATAGGAACTGCTACACACTGGGACAACCTGCTTTAATCATAGTCATTAAAGACAATTTCCTAAATTCCTGTAAATTGGAATATTGCTTCTATTTGTAAATATTTTCATGTATTTATTTTTGTAGAAGTTGTGAGCGAGGCATATCATAAAGTTTATGAATGTGTAATGCCTGTTAAAGGCATGCTCTTGGTAGAGTTGGTACTTTCTTGGTCATCAGTGTTTGCGAGCCAGTTCTAAACATTATACAGACCCATAGTTATTTTGTGTTTGTTTTCATTTGGATTTCAATGGGTGAGATTATTATTATTATTATTATTATTATTGTATTTTTAAATGGTGAGTCGACCTTTTGTAAGTAATGCTGATTGAAGTCAAGATGAATGGTTGCATTTCTTGAGAAGAGAGCGGCAAAGCAATTTTACAATCTTTATGGTGTAATATCAATCTTCAGTACTTTTGGGAAGGGCAGTTTATTCATCAGTGTCTAATACATGAGTAATAAACTCATTCTCTTTTTTTTCCCTTTTTTTTTTTTTTGCACGTTTAGAACAAAAGATTGTGTAAAATTTCCTGTTTTGGTAACATGACGATCAGAAGCCATTATTAAAATCGAATGTGTAGTTGAATGTTTTAAGTAAAGAACATTTACTTTCTAAGTGGATTAAGTTTAAATCCATTTTAAGTAGCATATAGTACACATATTGGGTAATAGAAGTACTGTAAGTATATAGAATTTATTTTATTATTATTGTTCTCCCAGAAACTGAACTGATGACAAGGTCTACTGTTTTTGTCTATTGCTTGTGTCAGTCTGTCATGGCTTTGTAATGAAAGATGTGATGCATATAGTCTGTTAGCTTACTGTTTGCTTTTTGTTTGTTTTTTTCCCCTAGAATGTTAATTTACAGATTTAATTTTGTCGATTTTTGCACAAATATTCAGTGTTGCTTTGTACTGACTGTCCTCCATAAAGCTTTCAAAATACGTTTGATCTTTCTTTTTTGTTTTTATAGGGTTTTTTTTGGTAGGTGATTTTATTATTATTATTTTTTATCTTCATGGGGGAAACGGCTCCTTAAAATGAGTGTCTGACTGCCGGGAAGTTAGACAACTTTAATAAAGAGCATGAAAATTCCTGAGCAACAGGTCAGTATGATTTATTTTTGGGTGGTGGGATGAGTTTGTAGAGCTTTTTGTATTTATTTTTTAAAGCAGTCCAAACTGAATTAGAAACTTGGTATGAGTTCAGATTTGTGAAACCAATGACTGAATGCTTCATAAAACATTGTTTGATTTTGGGGTTTATTGCTTTTTTGAAACTGCTTACTCAGTGTGAATGGATGAATTAAAGGCTGTGAGAATACCCAACATGATCAATCTTTTTGTAGTATTTGCTTTATAATTTTCCCCTCTAATTAGAGGTGTGTTTAAAAGGCTGTGTGTGGAGAGTGTTATCTTAAAGGCAGCTTCCTTCCTCCAGCAAGGTGGTATGTTCCATTTGTGCTAGAGACTTGCTACTGTAGGTGCAACAAGGTCAGTTTTGGCATGTCTGTGGTTTTACCAGGAATTAGTCAAAATTTCAGACTGGCTTGCATTTTGTGATGAATGCATAATTAATTAGCAGGTAAAATAGTTTGGAAAAAAAGTGACAATTTTTTTCATTCATCCATCTTCCACGCACTTATCCTGCATAGGATTCACGGTGGCCTGTAGTCTATCCCTGAAGACTTGAGGCAGGGTACACACACAACATGGGCAATTTGGGAACACCACTTAACCTAATCTGCAGAAATTCACCAAGCACGGGGAAAACATGCTCCCTCTCTGAGATGAGAATTGAAAAAACTTTTTACTGCAGCTAATATTCTCATCACCATACTGTGCTCGAAGTCTTTTGTAAATGTCAGTCAGTTCCATGCCTTCATTCATAAAAAAAATCACTCATTCATCTCAAATCACAGTTTGTATTTAACATGTCTTGTAGCAAGTGAGCAAATGAGATATAAACAGCATGGCTACGGGCTAGGTATCTAAAGGTTGATGTAGCTAAAGAGACTGAAGTGGAGCATAAACTCATTAAATAGGTGCATATGTGACTACCGCAAACATAACATGAAACATAAGGACCACAGTGACCACACTCACATTTTAGTTTGAACCAGATTCTCATGTGTGGGTAGCGGTTCAGCTGTCCTATATCTGATAGTCTCAGGATAAAATTATTAGAGTTTTGGATTATTGCTTGCACCGGGTTGGTTCATGATCTTCCTTGAAAGCTCAGATGGTCATTACCATGCTTCATCTTTTTCATTGTTTATGCTGAAGTGCTGAGACCTCGAATAGCTTTTGACAGGTTGGTCATCTAACCACATGAACATCCGCAACCTGAATTTGCTACATGAGTGAAATGATAAGATATTCAGTCTGATGTCCATTTAAATGGTTTTTCTATATAGAGGAATTTTCAATGAGTATTTACTGAATTAATTAATAAATAAGTACTTCATTATCATTCAAAAACATACAATGGTATTGCAAATTCAGAATGAAATTTGAAATTTTGACTGAGAAAAACGAAGAAAAAAAGAGCTGTCTTGTTCGATCCTTTGGAAAAATGTAATACAAGTTACATGAAAAATATTTCACAGTAATTGCACAGTAAATAAGTAAAAAATACAAACCCGATTCCAAAAAAGTTGGGACACAAATTGTGAATAAAAACAGAATGCAGTGGACGTTTTAAATTTCAATATTTTATTCAGAATAGAATATTGATAACATATCAAATGTTGAAAGTGAGACATTTTGAAATGTCATGACAAATATTGGCTCATTTTGGATTTCATGAGAGTTACATATTCCAAAAAAGTTGGGACAGACAGCAATAAGAGGCCGGAAAAGTTAAATGTATATACAGTGAGGTCAATAAGTATTTGATCACCCTGTGATTTTGCAAGTTCTCTTACTTAGAAAACATGGAGGGGTCTAC
>JAQMYJ010000007.1:7451609-7489360 GCA_030014305.1 Clarias laeviceps | reverse complement strand
TGAAATTTGAAACTTCCACATCATTGCATTCTGTTTTTATTCACAATTTGTACAGTGTCCCAACTTTTTTGGAATTGGGTTTGTATATTGCACAGTAAATAAATAAATTACTGGCTGATTAATAAATAAATTGTACAGCTGATGAGAATATATTGCAGAATGATTGATAAGTAAAATACAGTATGGTGAAAAATATATTGCACAGTAAGTAACCTGCAGAATATAATATATATATTGTAACACTAAAAATAATATATTGCGCAAAAGACTAATTTTTATATATTGCACATAAAATATATAATTTTCTTATTTCTTTCAAGTCATTAATAATTTCACTGTATTATTTTATTGAACAATTAACATGTAATACTTACTGTTATGTTAATTCTGTAATAGTGCAAAAATGCATCTTAATGGTTTTTAAAGCATTAAGCTCAATTATTTTAGTGATGTACTTATCAATATTAATTTACCTCATGTCATTCAGAATTATCCTCTTTATTTGTCTTTCCAATATCACTTTGATTTTTTGCTTTGACCTTAATGAAAACTGGCTTGTTGGCTTTTATCACATACTTGAGGGTTTCCATTAGAAAACTTACAGTTATCATCTGCTGAATAACACAAGTACCATTTTAAAAGAAAGCTAAGACATATCCCATTATCTTTAGGTGTGTCTAAAACAAAAATGTTTTGGCTGTTAAGTGGGAAAAAATGCTAAAAGGAATTCAATATTTTATTTTCTCTAGGGAACGGCATGTGACCTTGGTGCTCATACACTAAGGTACAGTGCACAAAAGCAGAGATAAGGAAGTCGGGTTTTTGGTCTGTTTGTTTGTTTGTTTTTTGTATAATGAGCTGTCCATTCCACTTACAGTACATTGATTATAAACCCTAATGCTGTGGTTCTGATGGTTCATGTGGATACTTTTTCAGTTGCAGTTTTGCAGCTGTATATCAGGTGGTGTAATTCACTTTGTGGATGGCAGAGGGAGACCACAACCTGTATAGTCGTTCTACTTTCTCGTATTGATGCCCTTGATACTGTAGGATATCTAAAGATGGTCTTGTTTACCCATGACTACTGAGGGGTTTATATATTTATTGATATGCCTGTATATATTTATATAGGTTCAGAATCACTTCCCAAAGTTGATGGAACAATATCCGGATTCCTCCTGATATACAATACAAGCTGAGATGTATACACTGATAGGCCATAATTGTCAGCTGTTACATGCTGTAAAGAAAAGGGTTCCAGGAAAATCACTTTGCATGAAGAGACATTAGTTGTATAAAGTGATTTCATAGCGTAGCGATCACCACATCTGCTTTACATGTAGACTGTCCTCGGATATCCTCCCTGTGGAATCATACACCGGTCAGCCATAACATGAACACCACCACCAGCTGAACAGAATAACACTGATTATCAATTATATGACAGTAAAAATGTGACAAGATCATGAGCATCCATGGCTTATTCATGGCTTATCTATGGCTAGCCCTTCTGGTTCGATCCTACGGAAAAAAGCAATGTAACACAAGATACATGAAAAAAAAAATGGATATAATAGAAATGTATCAGAGCACTCAGTGTATCACAGCTTGCTGTATATGGGGCTTAACAGTTGATCTGTCCTCGAAATTCCCCAGATCTCAAACCTGATCAAGTATCCATGGGATCTGCTGGACAAACACTTCTCGACCCATGGAATTCCAACCTTACAACTTAAAGGATTTCTTCCTTTGAGTGGTTAGAGCTGTTATGTTGGCACAAGTGAAACCTAAAACCTAGGTGGTCATGGTCAGTTTAATTATGTCATAAAGAGGTTGAAAAATATTAGCCCCAGTTGTTATATCATTAACCCAGTCACACTAAAGTGGGTTTTCAGTTTTAAAAACTTCATCTGAAGTCATTTGAGGAATATCGTGGTTGTGTAAGTTATAGAACTCTGGATACAGACAATGACCTGCATCGATTAATCAGAATCCATATCCATCCTCATGATACTTGTCTTTCTCCACTTTACTATGAGCAACATGTCCTTTTAACTAGGTGCTAAACTAGGTGCTACTTTTAAACCATGGCATTTTAATTACATATTAGCAGTGAGAGCAATATTTAACTAGGGTGATTTTTTTTTTATAAAGAGCACACACACATACACACACACGAGGAAACTGCTGTGTAGCGTTCCTGGCTGTCTGACTACAGTTTATTGAGGTTAGCTAAACCACAGAGCTTTCTCATCTGCAAGCGAGCTCACAGGGCTGTTTCAGACCGGTTTTGTTTCAGTATTTATTTCTAATTTTCTTCCTACTCCACTTTAATACACTGATGTCGGCTTTGTATCATCGTGACCTGTCATTTTCTTGAGAGAACAGTGGTGCTTTTTTTTTTATTATTATTTAACTGTGTCTCTCACCTAGTTTAACTTTTTACCTCAGCTCGATACAAGAAATGTCGTAGAGCCAGTACGGAAATAAAACTCCACTCTAACATACATGGTAAGTCAAAGAAATTAGCCTTTGCCGCTAAATGTCACTAAATGTACTTCTGTTTGTTAGTTTGTTTATTTGTTTGTTTGTTTTTAATTTTGCGTACTTATTAAAAGTAAGAAATATTGCTCTTTAGAGATGATAATAAAATGGTCTAGAGAGAGAAACATGCTTGTTTTTTATGTCCACTTTTAATAATACTTTGTGAAACAATACATTGATATGCACATTAATACATGCATGTTTTAGATACATATTTATACACCTTTCAATCCACAATTAATTAACACCATATACAATTTGTAAGTGATGTATGTGCTAATTCTTTTATTTAATTTTCATATAGTAAAAAGTCAAAACAACTATATATTGTCTTGATTTTCTACTATATGGAAATTACTGTATATGTAATAAAAAATATATATTGTTTTATGTATGAGCAATATTTTATGTAAAATCAACACAGCTGAATTAATTCTAGTTTTAATTAAGTCATCGTAATATACAGTAGCCTGTTAATAAATCTGTGTCATAATAAATTAGTAATGTGCAATTTAAATGAATCCTTAAAGAACAGCATAAGAACAGGTAAATACCTAGCAACATAAACTGTTAGGCAAAAACTCTACAAACGCTTCATGTTGATCCTACCTTCCAGTGTTTTTTCTATCAGAAAAGGTTACAATTCTTAATTATCCAATGACTAATTAAGAAATTCATTTAAGGACCATGTAACATAATATAGATGGCACAGTGGTGTAGTGGTTAGCACTGTCGCCTTGCACCTGCAGGGTCCGGGTTTGATTCCCGGCCAGGCTCGATTCTTGTCTCTGTGTGCATGGAGTTTGCATGTTCTCCCTGTGCTTGGTGGGTTTCCTCTGGGAACTCTGGTTTCCTCCTACAGTCCACAGATATGTAGGTTAGGTTAATTGGTGTTCTCAAATTGCCCATAGTGAGTGTGTGATGGATTGGGTGAGTGTGTGATGGACTGCCTTGTGCCGAAAGGCTCCAGGCTCCCCGTGAATACCGAATTAAGTGGTAATGATGATGAGTGAGTGAGTTTAACGTAACATTCAACATTACAATGCCAATAGGTAACAGAAATGGTGAACTTTAGACGTTTTTCTGTGCATTGCCTTCATAGCAAATACAAAGTTGTGTGCTTTCCTACAAAGCCTATGGATTAAATGGGCTGTGCAGGAGCAAATAAAAGATTACACTTTACAGTCTTATCCTAAATCTAAATTATTATGCTTTACACTCAAGTGACCGAATACCCTAAAGCAGTGTTCCTATGATGTAACATTCGCCAAAATGAAGCTGATGACATACACTTGTCGTCAGATTTACTAGGTTTGGCCGCCTTTAGCTTTGTGGTGGTGAAAATGATTCCTCATGCTTTCACATTTATTCTTTTACAATTTGAGTCCTGGAATATGCCCATGCCATCAGGGAAGAAAAAATCCATTAATGGTATAACCTGGTCATTCAATACATTCAGGTCGTCAGCTGACTTCATTTTATTGTCACATAACCTTGGTGAGTCTAGACCTGACCACCTGAAGCAACCACAGATCACTGTACAGTGGCCGCTATGCATTGCTTCATAGGCTTCCATTCTTACTCCGATGCACCTGTCGCTTTGGGATCGCAATCTGGACTCATCAGACCACATGACCTTTTTCCATCGCTCTAAAGTCCAATCTGTATGCTCTTTAGCAAATTGTCACCCTAGTTTTTTTTAGTCTCTATAACCACACGGACACGTGGTTTCCTTATAGCCAACAGCTGTTTCCCAATCATTTGAATTCATGTCGCACTGTGAGTATGGAAATGCTCTTCCTTTTCCTAATAAACATAGCTGAGATTTCTATTATCTATTTTTTGCAATGCAGATTCGGTATTCCGCTGTGGCGACCCCTTGTCGGGAGCAGCCGAAAGACCAACAACAACAAAGATTCATCAAACATTTAAGTCATCTCCACAAAATGTTCATGTTTTCTTTGCTCGATGCGGGTCAATAATTTCACCCTTACTTTTGTAAACCACGCCTCATATTTTTGAGCGCACATCAACTGGTCCTCCATGCAGTCACATTTTCATTATAGTCTAAATTCTGACACTTCTGACACAGCAGGAAGGCTTAAAATTAGTTTGGCAATATAGGAAAAAAAGGAACAACGTCAGCACTTAATTCCGCGTTAAAACAATGTGGGTAATTTGTTTCACAATGACTGTTTAACCTGACACAATCATGGTTATCCAGTCAAACATAGTGCATATCTGTTCATTTCTGTCAGCTTTTCTGTTTTTGTGGCCTGTAAAAGACACCTGTCGTTCATTGTTGCTTATTTAGTTAATGTACGAAAAGGAAAGTGTTTTTGGATTGCCTGGCATAAGAATGTATATCAAAAGACACTGTAAAGTAGGAAAAAAGGCCTTTACCATATCCTTTGTCTCTTTTCTTACAAAGCATCTCTGTAGCAAGGCATGCTGCTGATTGGTTTATCGCAAACTCCCACTACTATGGCAAGTGTTGCAGAAGATGCGTGCAATACTGTAGTTGTAAAGGTGTGTGGTTGGAGGCACTTCCTGTTCTTCGCTTATTGTTCAGAACCCACTTTCAACTCTTTTATCAGCACAAGAGAATGAAAACACACATCTGACATCTGAAGTCTCCCACTTAAAACTTAAATGATTGGTTTCATTTATTATGTATTTCGATCTGGAAAAGTCCCTGTGTGTTTTTGCCTTGAATTCAGGGAAGGGAAACAGTCATCACCCACACTTTGTATAATAAAGTGAAATTTTTTTTTAATAAATTATGTACTTTATTGTCATTGTAGTGATACAACGAAATCTGTTTGGTAGCTCTTAGAGACCAGCAGCAATAAGAAATGTTAGAATAAGCAAAAGAATAAACAAGATAATTGCACTAAAATATAATAATAAATATATAATAATATATACCATTATATACAATGCAATGTACGTAATGTAGGACCTGGATCTTGGTGCAAACAGTAGAGTGCAAACATGGTTATATAAATGGATATATACAATTATATATATATATATAAATATTATATACGATTATAATATATATATATATATATATATATATATATATATATAAAGCGTATATACATATACAGTATATATAGTAATTGATAATTACATGGTCTTAAATAATTAAATAGATTTTAATTTCTTTCTAAAATGTAAAACAATCCTGAAGGTATCCAAAACATGCAATAATCTCCTTTGATTATCCAGAGGTCATTGAGATGCATCTGCTACTTATGCTCTGTAAAGGCTTCATAATGATTTTTGTGCCTGGTAACTTGAACTTCTCCTCTGCAGGAAAGGTAATTTATGGTCTTTCTTTCTTAAGAGCCAGTTTCATCATGGTGCTTGTGGAGTTTTGCAAATGCACTTAACAATAGTGTTCTTTCAAGAACTATTCCAGAACAAGTGACCTTCCTGTCTTAAAATAACAACTGATGATTGTTGTACTTGTTGTTGTTCTTACTACATGTTAAGTGAAATATTTCAAGCCTTTTTTGTTTTAATTTCAAAGATTACATCTTCCAACTCATGACCTCATGGAAATAAAAAAGCCAGTACTTCAAAATAATATAATGTTTCTTAAGATTAGTCAAAAAGGGATTTATAACATACACGTCAAACTTCTGTATTTATGCACTCAGTTGTTGGTCGGGTCTCCATTAGCACAAATTACACATGGCTTGGAGGCGATCAGCCTGTAGCACTGTTAATGAAAAGCAGGTTGCTTTGATAGCAGCCTTCTGCTCATCAATATCAGTTTTTTTTTTTTTTACCTTCCGCTTGCCAATACTCCATAGATTCTCTATGATATAAATGATTGGTTTTATTTATGTTTGTTTAATCATAAAAAGTCCCTATGTGTTTTTGTCTTGAAATCAAGCACAGTAATATCATGGTCAGCAAACCAGTTAGTGGTAGTTTTGCCATTGTGGGAAGTGCTAAGTCCTGTTGGAAAAGGAAATTGGCAGCTCCACAAAGCTTGTCAGCAGGTGTAGCCATATATATACCAGCAAAAGACAATGCATCCCAAATCATTACAGTCTATGTAAACTTAAAACAAAAGTTTTAAGGGACTTCAGTGGGACCTTCAGTTCCAAATAAAATGGAAAATTTACTTTTATCTGAAAAGAGTACTTTGGACCAGTTGTTTTTCTCCTTAGTCCAGGTAGGACACTTCTCACATTGTCTCTGGCTCAGGAGTGATACTAACAGAACCTAGGGATAAAACAGTTTCTGTGTATGGTGGCTCTTGATGTACTCACTCCAACCTCACTCCAATGTGTTGCGAGGCTCTCCCTCTTCTTCAATTGGCTTTGATTGACAATCTTCTTAAGTCTAGACTTCTTAAGTAATCTTCTAGACAACTGTCAAGTCAACAGTCTTCCCCATAGTCGTGGGAGTGTGTACTGAACTAGACAGAGAGATACACAGTATTTACTCAGACTGAAATAGAATATTTACATTTTCTGAGATTTCTGATTGTTACTAGCTGTAAGCCATAATTAAAATATTTCACTAGACATGTAATGAATCTAAAATATATGAGTTTCTATTTTTTAAAATGATTTCTGAAAAAAGCCTTCTCCATTATAAACACATTTTAAGTTGCACTGTGTGTGCGTGCATGTGTGTGTGTGTGTGTGTGTACATATATATATATATATATCCATTAGATGAGTTGTAGTTCCACGTGAAACACAAAGCCATGGTTTCTATTCCTGACTGCAGTTCTCAGCCGTTAACAGTCCTTTCTTTTCTTGCGTACTGTATGTACTTTTTAAAGGGAGGAAACACCAAAAATGTGCAATTGTATTACAGGATCAGCTTTGGAAACCACTAGCTAAATATGTTGAAGAGGTTCGTACACATGTTGTGTATTTAAGGACATTTAACATTTTGGTACTGTTGTCATTGCCAACCCTGGTCCTGGACTTTGCCTAGCAAATTAGCTCATTAACAGTCCATCTTAGACAGGGAAACAATAATGCTGCTGTTACACTTCAGGGTCAGGGTAGACTACCTAAATGTTTTCAAATGGTTCTTACAAATGTTATGCATTTCAGTTAGAAGATAAAATGTATATTAAAATAATATATCATGAAATAAAATTGACCAAATTAACTAAAATTGTTGTAAAGTAAACCGATTCCAGCATCGGAACCACACGTTCATTCTACATGTTATAACAGGAATAGAAAGCGTGGACCCAGCATGCTAAATAAGCAGCTTTGTAC
Organism: Clarias laeviceps; assembly: GCA_030014305.1. Taxonomy (NCBI): domain Eukaryota; kingdom Metazoa; phylum Chordata; class Actinopteri; order Siluriformes; family Clariidae; genus Clarias; species Clarias laeviceps. The sequence continues at coordinate 7,481,555 of JAQMYJ010000007.1, read as the reverse complement.
GTACACTTAAATAGTACTGTGTACTGTTTTTTTTTTTTTTGCTCAACAAAATGCTACAGTCAGTAAAACTAGATTGGGGAAAGTGCACACACATGTGGTATATGCTTTCCTTATTTATAAAAGGTTTTCATATGTTGGTCATAAACCTGCACCACCAAACACACACCTGTCTATCCAAATGTATATTTAATATTTACTGTTTAAAAGGTAGTGAAAGTCATACATATTCTACACTTCATTTATAAATAGTGTCACAAGGAAGTATTCATCTGCCAGTGATTATTTCTCTTTCTGCTGAATTGCACTATAAACAAAAAAAAACATTTAAATGTCCTTATAATTATTTAGAAAATGCAGTATTGATAAGTTTTTTCAAAAATAGTATTTAGAGCAAAGGCTAAATGTGTTAAATATGGTACATCTGTGTTAATTATAATTTATTACTTGCAAAATAAATGCTCTGACTTTGTATTGCAATTCTATTAGTATCACAATTTTATAAATGTCCCATATTGAAATTATATATGTTTTTGTTTATATTTATTTTGTTACAATTCTAAAAAAAAACATTCTACCACACAGGATGCTTTAACAGAACAGTTTAAAGAACGATACTCGTAGGGTTATAAAGGAATGGCACATTTTACCACCTCAACTGTAAACATATATAAATTAAAAAATAATTTAAAAGAAACTGTTTTGGAGTCAGTGTGACGATACATTAATTGCCACTCAAAATAATCAGGATCTGAGCTTTTTTATGAAATCCATTATAACAAATAGTCAAAAAACAACCCATGCACTTCCAAGAACAGACAAAACTCAGTGTTCGGGCAAGAAGGGTAATTGCTTTAGCGGTGGCGGGGGTTTAGCTACAACCCAAAGGCTTACAGAGCTCACTGTCTGAACTAAAAGAACCTGTGTAGACCTTACAACATCATCAGCTCTTCACAGATTTAGCCTCAAAGAAAGAGTGGACACAAAAAGCAACACATAAATACAATTATTATTATTTTTGCAATACTTGCTTCTTCTGATAATACCTGTTTGGACTGCACTGTTCACACCATCCAAGTCTCAATGAACATATAATCCACTGTTACATCCTCTTTATTTCTTATGGTCTCCTAGAGCTAATAAAATAAATTTAGTTGTATTACTACAATGACATTAAAGTCTCTTTTCTTTAAAATCTGAGAGCCTTTGGAAAAAGAGTTTGTGGTTAGACAAAAGTTGAGCAACTTGGTCTTAAGCCAAAGTATTATTTTTGGCATGAACCAAATACAGGCCAGCTCCCAAGCAACACCGTTTCTATGATCAAGCATGTTGGTGTTCTAAGGTTGTTTTTCAGCAGGATGATCTGGACAGCTGGTTTCAAAATAAATAAAGTCAAATATAAGCACAAATTAATGACGAGAACCTGTTCCAGTTAACAAGACATCTGCATTTAGGCAAATGTACAGTATATGCTCCTAAGGAATGAGGTCAAGCACAAGGCGACACCTACAAAGGAATTTAAACAAAGTGGTTTGTGTTTAGAAATGTCTTAGTTGGCTAACAATGGTTTGGATTTAGATTGTGTTTAGAAAGTGAAACCTCAGACTGAAATCCAATTTAAAGTCTGTGGCATGTATGTTCCCTTTAAATGAGCCAAAAGAGCAGCTGAGTGGTTTATTCTTCTCCCTTTTACTGTAGTGTTCATTTGGTTTGAATATCAGAAATATCTGCTCACAGTAAAACAAGCAGAATTTGTGTTTCCTTTATTTGTGGGTGCCTTTTATGAAAAGAGAATTAAAATTAAGACAGGATATAATCCAATCATCCTCTGAACTGTTAAAGGAAATTGTTCTTGCTTCAAGGAACTGACAGGAACTACTCTTATTTGCACTGTTTCACTTTGCACCATATCGGCTTTCTGTCATGTTATCTGTCCCTTTTTGCAGGACAGTTTTAACAGTCTTAGTTTGTGTTATTTAAGTTTCTTTTTTTCTTTTCTTCAATTTTCGTACTTGGAGTGTTGTTTGAAAGGGGACTGAGAGTAACGTAATTTCAATTCTCTATATGTATGTACTGTACACGTAGCAGAATCGACAATAAAGTTGACTTTGACTTTGAATATTTGGGATTTTAACTCTCAACTGTTAAGCAGTATTTTATAAGTTTACCCACTGTGATCGCACTGCCACAAAGCAGAGCAGAAATCTCACAGTGGTTTGTTTCGCAGCTTGTATGCATGTGCGTGTGTGTGTATGAATCAGCTTGCAACATAGTTCTGACCTCAAAGGCTGCTCAGGGTAAATATTTTAATACAATTTGGGAATAGAGTTCTTAGTGCATTACGGCACAAACCGTAAGTGATTGTTTTTATAGCAGTTATATTTTATAATTATTTTTTTCTGATTCTTAATTTTTTTTGCCTCTTTAAATAGGGGGACAATGTAGACGTCAAGGCCCTGAGGGCCAAGTTTCATGCTCAGGCAGACAGAGCAACCCCTACTGGTGGAGCTTACACCAGGCCTCATGTGGCTGGTCAGTTGCCGGAAGCATCAGACAATGGACTGCCCCGAAGCAAGCTTCCACCTGCTACAATAAAGCCAATGCTTCCAGTAAACCTTGTCAATGAACCAAAAAGAGTTATTCAGACTCCTCAGGGAGTGTTTCCCAAACCTCCACCTTCTCACCGTGTGGGAGCTAAAGAGGATCCTAAACCATCTGTCAGTGACTCTGAGAACACAAGAGTAAAACTGACAGGGGAGCTTCTCCAGAACAAGATGATGCAACATCTTGAGAAGAAGCCCCAGGCAAGACCCAGACCACTGCTTCCAAGCCAGGAGAGCGTATCAGAAGTAGTTCCCCTGAGAAAACCTCTTCCCAGTGTTGGGCAACGACCTACAAAGCCCAAACGACCCCCTTCTGTCAGCCTGGAACGTTTCCATGCAAAGGGTCCAGCCTTTCTGCCCCGAGTCCAGCTGGATACTAAAACACATGAGGGTATGTAATTTGGTTTGCCTTCTTAAATGAAGTTTTTTCTTTGCCCTGTATTCAGCATTGTACATGAGAACCTAATGCATTTTCGCAACTAGCTTTCTGCTCATGTATTAGCCTTATTAATACAATAGCATACTTGAGGTCAAAAGCAGATCAAGAAAAGTTAAGCGAAGTTGGAGACCAACCAGTTTGGCTTTTTTTTGTGGGTATAAAAACAGCCAGGAGGTTGTAAGTAATGCGAGTTATGATAAGTTGTTGTTCTTCCTGTCATGGTAGCTCACTTACAGTATGTACTCGTTCATTCATTTGTCTTCTAAACTGCTTATCATGTACTGGGTCATTGGGCCCTGGAGCCAATCCCAGAGGACTTAGGGCACAAGGTAGGGTACACCCTGGACAGGGTGCTAATCCATAGCAGGTCACGCACACACATGCACACGCACACACACACACACACACACACACACACTAAGGGCAATTAGGGAATGCCAGTGAGCGTAATCTGGATGTCTTTGGACTGTGGGAGGAACATGCAAACTCCATGCACACAGGCCCAAGGTGGCAATCGACCCCTCAACCCTGGAGGTGCAAGGTGACAGTGCTAACCACTATACCAATGTGCTGTCTAGTTATCTACTCATTTAATTCAATTCATTTTTAGCGTCTACAAACACAAATATATATGAACACTTCAGAATTCTGGAGCCTTTTATTAATTTTCAAATAAAAATGAAAAGAAAGCTTAGATTTTTAAGAGTTTAATGATTATACTGTATAATACTGTAAACAACTTACTATGTTTACTATGACTAGAAGCCAAAGCAAAGTAACAGGATGTACCCTTTTACTCTCATACCTTTTCTTGCTAACACTAATTCACAGTACACCAGCACTGTGTGTATGTCAGCTAACTATGTTAAATAAGAACTTTCTGTTTTTATTAATTTGTTGTTTTTGAAGAGCAGGCCAGCTAACTTAGCTAAATGCTAAGTTTGCAAAAGTAATGGGAAAAATGGAAGTTTGCAAAAGTGAAAAGCACATAAAATTTAGCTGTTACTGGCTAATTAATGTTCAACAGCTAAGTAACTGCTGGTCGTGCTAAAAGTAAAAGGAGAGTCTTAATACTTTAGAACATATAGAAGACATGATTGACAACTTTGCAACTAAGGAATTCATGATACACAGCATTTTCTGTTGAATTCCTTTAAACGCTCTGAACAATGTGTACAATATTTTTCAACAACGCCTGGAGTCCAAGTGTAAAATACTATAAAATATTAAATATAATATAATATTGTATAAGGGACTGTATGATACTGTTTGTTTAGGTTGTTGCTTTTAAATGTTCCTGGGTATTTTTACGAGGGCGTTCAAGTGAAACCTTAACTTCTGATGAAATTTCATGTGAATGAAGGCGTAAAAGCAATTGACATTTACAGAAGACTTCAAGCACAGTACAGTGATGAGACTCTTAGTACAAACATTTGAATGGCCATATATTCAGGTTTCAGTCGAGGTAGTTTAGAGCCCATTGCAGTTGTTCCTGTGACATTCTGGATGGTAATTTGTCCCCAACTTCTATCTGTGGGTACTGTACACACAATCAATCAGAACACAGATTGCACATTACAGGAACTTACAGTCCTTATAGTATATCGAGAAATAAAGGGAGTTTTTACTCTCATATTGTTCTGTTATTTTGTACAATCAGTAGTCCCAGTTTGACTTGAACGCTATTCATAGTATATTTTTACATTTTGGTTTAGTTTTTAAATCCACTGACTACTTCCATGACATTTACATTCAGGGATTTAGCAGACACCCTTATCCAGAGTGACTTACCGAGTGCCATTATTCAAACACAGTTGGGAAGGGGATTTTTCTATATATATTGGGGGGGGTGGGGGGTATTAGTCCAGAATCATTGAAGAACACAAATCAATGAAAAAAGTTTAAGCATCTAGTTGCTTAATCATTTATATTATAAACGTATAAACGCATATGTATATTATGTACAGTAGGTATTTCTTACATTTTATATTTTGGATATATTTGGAAAGGGGTCTACTGACTAGGGGAATTTGTCTCACAGCCTGTCCCATACATGCCTGTGTTTTAAACAGGGCCGCCCCGACCACCAAAATCAACCTTCTTATCTGCGACACCCATTCCACAGAGGTAAGTTCGGGCCTGTATATGATTTTAACTGTAACATATTTTTCCAATAATAACTACAATTACTACAATTACTAGTTATTAATACTAGTAGTAGATGTAATAGTATTTTTATAATAAAAGAAGTAAAACCTAATACTATACACGGATAACAGCATGATAAGAAATCTAACCATGACTTCATTAGGAGCAGATGATTACGAGTGACATTGTATATAGTTAAATCAATTTGTGACTTTTTATCATATAATTCATCAACGCTCTGATCAACTCCTGTGCATTTCCATGTCTCAATGCTTCTAGAATATGTGGGTGCAAAAGCAAATAGCTACGCTGCAAATTTTCTGATAGTGTGTCGGAATTTCCTAAGAGTTGCCCAAACAAAAACTGCAAACCTAGAAATATTAGAATCTTTTGTAATTTGTAAATATGACCTGTGTCAAACCAAGCCTCACTGTAAAAAGAACATCTTACGTTTCTATAAACAGCATACGATCTCACTCATCATTAACAATATTCGATTTTGTTGATTTAGAAGCATCGAACCTGAACAGGACACATACGACGACATTGATTTGCCCCCACCTCCACCTCCACCTCCAAAACCGTCTTCCAGCGGTAAAAGCAGTTTTATCTCACACAATCATTTCTGTTCCTTTGTAAAATATTGTAGTAGAAACATACATTCATTTTTGTTATTTTGCTTCTCATGAAAAAAAATACATTTAAAAGATTTATATTTTTACTATATTTCTTAACACTGAATTAAAGCATTTAATTACCAATTACTTTTTAAGTCGTTGTCAATACTTTTGGCCACCTTTAATTTTAAAGTCTCCTGAATGTATATACGTCTTGTGCTCTTACAGAATCATGGACAAGCAGTTTTTCATCTCAGGCTGATGAGGTGGGTGTGTAGACGAGGTCTTGTTCAGAAATTATTTGATCCATAATGAATTTCTAAAAGCTATAATGAACAAGATTTCACTTTACTAAACCTTTGTTCATTCTTTTTTTTTTCTAGGAGAGTGATCATAGTGAAATTTACGAGCATATTGAGGAGTAAGTCTCTGTTATGTATTTATAAACAGTATTCAAATGTCAGCCATTTAACTGAACCAGGTTGATCTAGATAGTGTTTCTTCTTTTTTTTTTTAACTGCCATTATAATTTGCAATACAATACCTGTTTTGTTAGCAGTCCATTTCAGTTCTCAGATGAAATAATCTGTTTCATGTGATTTTCTCTGTTTCATAGTCATGAGGGGATTACACAGCCTGCGATCCCGGAGAAGAAAAAACAAAAGGATTACAAACGACAGCAAGAAGTGGACAAGAGAGAGCAAAAAGAGAAGCTGAAAAAAGAAAATGAATACCGAAAAAAATTCAAAGTGAGCATTTTTTGCAAAAAAAAAAAAAAAAAACTAATTTAAGCATTAGGGATTTTTTGGTTGTCATGAACAGAACTAATATTTGTTGCTATAATAGAAATGATTTTTTTTGTGTCCCAAATATGACTACACGCTTAAACATTACACATAATTTAAATTGTATTACATTGATTGAAACATTTTGAAACATATTTATTCATATGACGTATCATGTATTTTTAATGTGATCATATTTTGTAAAGAAATATCTTCACATGCTGAAATATTATACATAAAATTTAATTTGTAATATTGTTATTATTATGTTCATTAGGTATTGGATAATGTATTTCAATCTTACTTTTCATTCTTTCATGGAGACAGAGTTGCCATTTTATTAGGTATACCTATAAAGTACATATCATCATGACAATCTGTGTCGTTTTCCCCAAAACTACATTTCAACTACGAAGTGCGATACATTTTAGGTGGATATTTATTTTCGTTGCGCTTAAGATCTTTCACCACATAAAGCTTGCTTATCCTTCATGTGGCTACTTTTGTTCTTTATTATAGCTGACTGGAGAAGTTGAGGTGATCCACATAGCTCGGGTGAGGGAGGACTGGCAGGGCGGGAAAAACGATCTGCGTGTGCGGCAGGGAGAGTCGGTGGAGATTGTACGTGTGAAGAACAACCCAGAGGGAAGATGGCTGGCCCGAAACATGAGTGGGGAATGTAGGTTTTATTCCAGTTCTACAATGTAGGATGCACATTATGTAATGAAGTGCCAAATAATTGCTATGTCCTGAAAGCATTCCATAACTTAGGCATACTGGTGTCATATACAGCTACAAAGAAATTGGTATCAAAAATTTCACAAGACCTCTGTTATTAGAAAACAAGCACAGAAATTAGTTAGGAATTACAGTACATAAACACCTGAAATTATTAGGTTTTAGACAATATTAAATAATTATAATGCAACCATTTTAACCATATTGTAAAGTGCCAACTCTGACATAAAATATATCATATTGTGTAAAGCATTGCTATGTATTATTTTTTTCTTTCTTTTTCAGATGGATATATCAGTAACATATGTGTAGATGTGGATTATGAAGGAATAAAGCGAAAGATTCGTGGTAATGTTGCACCTTCTCTCCTTCCTCTTCCCATCCATATAGACGAGGATGTTTACGATGACGTCGGCACAGACTCACTGAACACGTAAACGAAACAAGCATCAAAAGATCTTCGCACTGATATCCACAATGACCAGCACTTGTCAAAACATCATGTCTCATTTTGTGTATTTTCTTCTTTTGCAGCAGCCTGAACGTGAGCGGTGGTAAGTCAGTTAGAGATTTCTGCATATTTATCTAGTATCGTTTCATTAGTTCATGAAGTTGATGTATTTAATTCTCTTCCCCTTACAGAGGTATATGATGATATTGATCATGTCATACCAGATGACTTCCCCCTGCCCCCTCCAGAGATATGGTACAGACAATAACTAAAACTAAAAATCATTCTCAGTCACTGTTGCTGTATAATCTTTAACATCAATTAACCTATTTTCCAGTTTTCATTTGACACATATGCACCCCTTTAAAGTTATAACAACACAAAGTGTGCTAATGACCATGACAGTCCATTTTCTTTTTTTTATTTTTGTCATCCTGATTACATGATGCATAAAATCAGCATTATTAATAATAAGACTAGCAATGGATTCCCTGTGTTCTGGTTTAATGATAGCTCAATATAATTTCTTATTTCCCTTCTTGTTAATAACTAACTTTATGGCTACAAGACAGAGAGAGACCCTTTGTTTCCTGTTTCCTGGCATGCGTACCTATCTATGTAAAATCTCTGGCGCAATCGAAATGAAAGTCTGTTTTATATATCAAATGTTTGATATTGTCTACAGTCTATTAGAGTATGTTAAAAGTCAATTATTATATCAAATATGTCAATTTGATGGTTGTTTTTTTTAGCCAAGACCCTAAAAAAAGCAAGAAGCTAGAGAAGGAGGAAAAGGAGTTTAGAAAGAAATTTAAGGTAAACTCTTTTGGTTTTAAAGATCAGGACTTTATTCACCAACATACGACTCTGTAACAGATTTGTAACAGGTTATGTGCTGTGCTCTGGCTTTGACAGTTTGAAGGCCCCATCCAAGTTCTTTGCTGCATGATGGTGGATCCGAATGCCAACATCAAGAAGGCCAGTGGGAAAGACCTGTCTGTTGCAAAGGGGGAAATTCTCGAAGTCATTCAGCAGACTAATGAGAAGAAATTTCTCTGTCGTAACGAACAGGGAAAATGTACGTGTTGTGCGTTATCTTGTGAAAAAAATCTTAACTATAATAATATTATGATTCGATTTCATTTATACATATCCTGCAGATAATAAACATCTAACACCTTGATTATGCATTTAAGTGTAAGAAAAGCATATATAATTTATAGCTGATACAGTAGATACCATGTTATTAAGTCGTATACTGTCAGCTTATTACAATTCATTTTCATTTTAATATTTTTGCAGACGGATATGTTGCCAGACATTACCTGCTACATGAGTAGGTTTTATTCTGTAATCATTATTACCAGCATAACTAGAAAAAATATATATTATTCACTGTATAATAATTGTAAACCAATTATGTTCAACAATGCTTTGTTCAATTTCAGTGAAAACGAAATATATGATGATATCGACAATGTTACAGGTATGGGAGTGCAAAAAATTGGACAGAAAATCTGTAAATGCAATGTGATCAGACCCTCTTGTTTTTTTTCATGTAATGTGTAAGACGATTCTATTCAGTCAAATATTATGTAATGTTGTATTCAGTCTCAATCAATAATTATTACAACAAACATATAATATTTTGCTGAAAACCTTATGTCAATTTCTTCTTTTTTTTTTTTTTTAATCACAGATGTTTATGATAATGATGTCAGTGGACCACCACCTCTGCGGTCTTGACAGCCATTACCAATGCTTTGACAGAGAAGATGGATGTAAAAGACGCCCTGATGATTCTCATGATTCTCATGCATCTTGAGGGCATGAAGACAGGATGGAAGATCAGGAGGATCATTTCCAAAACTTTTGTACACTGAACAAACAAATACATAATTTTCACGAAGATGTGATAGTTTACAGTACATTCTTATATTTATATTACTATTGCAAATTAATCAAATAATCATGGTCTGACAGCAGATATTTCTATAAATGAATGGAAATGCACTTCTGTTTATTATGTGTATATGAAAAAAATACTTTAAAAAAATTATAATAAACTGTGTTTTTAAACAGAAAACTATCAAATAAGACATGGTATGGACTGCTTCTATAAGGTCAATAAGGGCCAAGCATTTTTAAAGCCACACCACCCTAAATATATACTTGTAGAGAAGATAGCAGACATTAATGTGCCAACATAGAACTAAAAAACTGAATGTTCTAAGAAACAATCATTCTTATGATTAAATTTAGAAATATTACTGTCAGAAGTTCCTGAAGGCTTTGAACAAGATGTGTACATGTAGTGTTAAAGTACACCAGTAAAATCCTATGCAGTATCCTGAAAAAAATGTAAAGTGGTTCTACTTACTTCTATGCATTTATGGATTGCTAAATTGGTATCTTCTTGCATTCATTGCAATTGGATATAGCTACTTCCTGGGTGACACTAACACAAGTGTAATTATTGGCACATTCACATTTTCTTTTTACCTCAATAGAAGAAAGAGCTCAATTTTAAGCAATATTTATCCTCCACTATTTCTTCAGGAAACCAATCTTTAGTGGTCTAAACCCAAGCTTTAAAGAATAAATATAGGGAAATGTATAGAAATTAGAACATGTCAATATGTAAACTAATTAGTAGAATAGAATTAAATCCAATGTGATAATTCAATACCACTTGAAAACACAGTTTCTGGTGAGGATTACCCCAAAGACCAGATTAACTTGATTTGTAGGTGGCAGTGACGAATCAAATTACAAAAATGTACAGGTGTGTTAAACATAGTCTTACAAACCCCAACTTATTAGTACAACTACTCTTACATGCAGTCCCCAAGATGAAACAAAATATCAGCAAAAGTTTAGAAACCACAGAGCCAGGTAAATTGAATAACATTGGTTATCAACTATACACAAGAAAATTGGTGACAGGATCATTGGTACTCAATGCTCACCCATGCCCGTGGGGACCAAAGGCCAGTCAGCCCAGTCCAATCCTAGAGAAAAGCCAATGCAGCACAAATTCATGAAAAAAAGGCAATAATTGAAAGACACTAGAACACCCAGAGGTTCTAAGGAACCAAGCCAAAGCTGCCCCAGTGGTCAAGGGGAACCCAAACCCTACAGTAAGGCGTTTTAATGTTATGGCTGATCAGTGTATCTCTATAGATCTTACTATATTTCTCCTCTCTGAGTCATATTCACACAGTGGATTGTGATACTTTCACTTTTATCCTTTGGAGGCTGTTCGTGATGTCACTGACTGCTTTTTTAGGTTTTTCTTCACAGCTCTCGCAATAATTCTGTCATCAACTGCTGTTGTTGTCTATGACTAACCTGTACAGTGTTTGATTCTTAAAACAGTATAGTGGTCACTTTCTTCTTCAGCAGATTTCTGGCTCAAATCAATTTTCTCACTTTTTTCTTGATTTCAGAATACCTCACTTTTCTCTTTCTCCTTCATATTGGTTTGTCCTTTTTTAACAAATGCAAAAGTTAAACCCAAGGCTCAATTCAAAGGTAAAACCCAAGGCCATTTTTAAGTATTCTAACACATGCAGATGTAATTATCAGGAAATGAAAGCTGAAATGAAAGCTCTTGTTTCATCAGCACCATTTCAAAACCATGATTTCAAAACCAAGAAGACTTCACAGGTGAACCCCAGGGATCAAAAAAAGGATATGGCACTCCGAGCTAACGGTTATTTGTCAGGGCACACCTGGGCAACAACAAACACCTGTCAGTCACCTGTTCCAATATTTCTGATCACTTGAAAAATGGGTGGATTTAAAAAGGTGTCATTTTCCAAGTTGATATTTTATTGTCTCCATGTTGTTTTATTTATGCCTCAGGTGAGCTACAAACCTAAGTAGCATTTAACATAAAGCTGAATCACAAACCCCCTTTAACTCATAATCAAGTGTACTACTTAATGTGTGGAACAAGTCATTGTACACTCTAATGCACTAGCTTTCCATTTCATGCTATTTGGGATTAAACCCTGGAACCTGGAAGTTAATGAAGCTGATATTTTAAAGAGGAATAAGTGGAAATATAAAGAGAAACTTACAAGATTTCCACCGCCTCCATGGTTTATTCTCCTCACCTTTTGGCTACATAGTATTAAATTTATTTAAATTTATAGGATTTAAAAATATTTTTCCCCTTAACTAACTAACTGTTGGTCACCAGCTCTGCCAGGCACGGTTAGTTCTGCCAGGTATGGAAGGATATGAGTTGGCTGAGCAAATATCTGGTTAAATAAAGAAGCAAATCATAATCTGTTGATAATAAATGTTGCTTGTGGAACTGTTGTATATCAGCACAGCTGTGATGCCTTCAGTACAGCACAGCCGTGGGGATAACCAGCACAACAGCACCCCCTCTCGTGTGCTATTGCTCTTAATCAACAGTTTCACAAACAACATTTATTATCAACAGATTATGATTTGTTTCTTTATTTAACACATATATTTATTCTTACACATATTCTTCTGCTCCTGGAGAAACTAACTACCTGCGTCTGGCAGAGCTGGCGACCGACAGGTAGTGTAAGTAACAGGGATCTTATAAGTAGTTTTAAATTCTTACCGGTACAATATCGCGACCTTGAATGTGATACTGCTTAAATATATTATATACAAATAGCATTGATATTGTGAATTATTGAGGATGAGAATAGATTTTTTTTTTCCGCTGTATGAATGTAAATTCAATACATTCTTTTTGTTCTTTGACAATAAACAAAGATATATTACTTTTATATTGTTACATACATTTAATATATTGCATAAATGATACGAAATGACTTTACCAGCTTCCAAATTTTACTCACTCACTCATCATCTATACGGCTTTATCCTGTATACAGGGCCTCGGGAGGCCTGGAGCCTATCCCAGGAGACTTAGGGCATAAGGCAAGGTACACTGTGCACAGGGTGTCAGACCATCGCAGGGCATACACACACACACACACACACACACACAGACTACGGGGCAATTTGGGAATGTGCATATCTTTGGACTGTGGGAGGAAACGAGAGTACCCGGAGAAAACCCACCAAGCATGTGAAGAACATGCACACAGACCCTGAGGTGTGAGAATCGAACTCTGACCCGGGAAATTCAAGGTGACAGCGCTAACACTGTGTTGCCACAAAAATGACTAAAAACTAACAATCTTTTTATTCCTGGCATTTCTGTCATGTTTTAAGGATAAATTTTACAATATGAAATATTAATTGTTTTATTGTATGATTAATAAATTAAACCTTAAATACTTACAACTAGATTTTCAAAAATGTTTGACAGTGACTAAGCATTGATGTTTGACATTGCACTTGAAGCAATGCCTACTGTAGTGTCTGAAGGCTCAGCTGAGCTCACATAGGTACTCGATTGATCTGGTCTGAGAGAACAATTTCCTGTTCAAAGTTCGCTATTCATGTGTTTTTTCTACCCCGTGCGCTGAGTGTTAAGTATATTTGTGTCACGGTTCGATTTGGAAAGCTAACTTTTAATATATTTTTTGTTCTATATTGTATTGTATTGTATTTACATTCCATAATGAGATAGTACTGGTTAGAGTAGTTAGCAAGCTGTCACAGGAGCAGTCTGGTGGTGTTCATGTACCTGTATGCTCACATTAATGGTCATGGAGCGTTCACTTGAGTCAGTGGTGAATTTGCTGGAGTCCTACAGAGGAAGAGATAAAGTGGTGAGTGTCTCGTGTACCGAATTTGAAATCATGCATGTTTGCATGTGAATTTGAAATCATGCATGTGATGCATGTGCAGACAAAAATGTGTAATATGTTACAGTGTATATACAGTAAATGTTGCATTTGGCATGTTTTTGGACAAAATCTGAATGCAAAGAATGCCTGGTATTATTGTTCATAAATGTGATTAATCAGTAATCGATTTAAGGTCAAATAAACCTCTAAGTCTCTGTCAATACCCACTTACCCACACATCGTCTACACCGCTTTATCTACGAGTGGGGCCTGGAGCCTATCCCAGTAGGCTAAGGGCACGAGGTGGGGTACACCCTGGACAGAATGCCAATCCATCACCAGGCACACAGACACACGCACTACGGGCAGTTTGGGAATGCCAGTTAGCCAAATCTGTATGTCTTTGGACTGTGGGAGGAAACCCGCCAAACACGGGGAGAACATGCAATCTCCATGCACAGAGACCCCGAGGCAGGAATCAAACCCGGACCCCGAAGGCGACAGTGCTAATCACTAAGCCCTTGTGCCGCCCTGTCTATACTTAATACTCTAATAAAATACTCATACTCATATGTGCAGATATTCTGCATTATTTATGAAAGGTGTGATGCAAGAAAGGGGGCAGGGGTGACATGGTGGTTAAGATGTTATACTGCTGACCAGGAGGTCCCCGGTTCGAGCACCGATGCCGCCGGGTTGCCCCTGTTGGAACCTTGAGCAAGTTCCTTCACCCCCCAAGTGCAAGGATACAATCGGCGTCAAGCTGCCAACTTAAATATCTGCCACAGATATATATCCGTCGCCCAATGTGTCTGGTGGCATGTAGATGGCACCTGAAAGAGAGATGCATGAAAGTTTATGTCCTCTGTTCACTGCTAGGATTGTGCATTTTCTCTCATTCCATAGAAAAACGTGTCCTGTGGTGGACTGGCTTCTCTAGATTTGGTCCAATATGTAAATGTGTATATGCTTTGTCCATCATTTGTAATAGATCCGTGTCCCATCTATGTTGTATTGTTCTCCGGATAGGCTCTGGATAGTGATGGAAAGATGAAGTTTCATTTAGGTGTCGAGTATTCCCAGCCAGTTGTTTCATGTTGTTTCAGGAAGCTTAATTTACGAGCATGTTGTACTGACATCTAGTGGACAAATTTTGTGTAGCCAAATGTTTTTCTTGGTGGGTTTTCACTGGGTACACCGGTTTCCTCCCACAGTCCAAAGATATGTAGATTAAGCTAATTGCCGTTCCCGGATTACCCGTAGTATATGGTGTGTGCATGATGAACTGGCAACCCTGTAGGGTGTACCCCAGCTCATGCCTGAAGTTTTCTGGGATAGGTTCCAGGCATCCTGTGACCATGTACAGTATTAAGTGGCATAGAAAATGAATGAATGATCAAGGTTCCCCTCTGACATTCTAGCAATTTATTAAAGTAATTACCATATTGGGAAAAATTACTTTAAAATTGTTCCCAGTCCTTCTCCTTCTTTTAAATTAATAACATGAACATAACATGCAACTAACATGTCACTGTTTGGAATCTTTGAACAGAATCTATAAATTCGCCAATCAGTTTTAATAATTCAATACAAAAATCAAATGGAAAAAAAATACACAGTAAAGAAAATTAACTGAAAAAGGAAAGAAAAAAAGATTTAAAAAAATGCAACATTAGGGTTTATTAGCTGAATTGAGGTCATTAATGTAAACTGAAGGTTTATTGTGCATTTTAGTTTTTCACGTATTTCAAATATAAAAAAAAAAGTCTTGATTAATGAATTTAAAGGAATCCCCAATATAATGAGTTCACAACAGTTTATTGATTACGTGACACTCAAGGAAATAACAAAGTGATCTGGCAACCAGGAAGAAATGTAGAATTCCTCGCTAGCCATGTCATCTTAATTAAAACAGGCTTGAATTATTAATTGATCCATTGCAGTTGTAATGTCTTTGAAATTATGCAATATATTAACATATAGGATATGTGCAACCTCACCTCACCACAGCCCTGCATTACACAGTCGCACATTACACATGACAAGGACATATTTTTAAAAAAATAGTTTGCTCAAAGATTTTATATTTTCCCTCATTAATTAGTTGGTTAATCAGTTAAGGCATGCTGTATGTCATGTTTGTTGATGAGTAAAATTCTTAACCCTGAGCTAACAGATCACATTGTTGTGTTCTGAGTGAGATGACAACTTGTTCTTTAACATCTTTGTCTATATATTTTTTGCCTTTAGATAAGGACAATTTGCTATGGATCGCAGCTGGTCGGAGGTATCATTTCAAGAAAAACCTCCAACTCGTCACAGTTCGGTAAAAGTCTTCTAGTCTTCTCAGCTCAGCTCAGTCACTGCCGGACGGTACTGCGGCTGTTTGATGACCTTTCTATGGCTGCGTACTCGCGGAGCTATGGTCTAGGATCCACGGTAAAGTCCAAGTTCCGGTGCACATATAATGCTTACATGATAACTGACGAATGCTAAAAGAGTGGAGAAGGTGTTTAGTATTTTGCCTGTCATTTACAGGAGGAGGACAAGGTGCTACGGTGCATGTCGGTGCTGATTAATTTTGCAGATCAGCTGTATTATCCATGCGAACACGTAGCCTGGGCTGCTGATGCACAGCTCATTAAAGTCAAGTCTGACAAATGGTGGACACTAAGCACAGTTCTGTGGGGGGTGTCTTTACTACTGGGTACACTCAGGTAAATCAGGAGAAGTTCCGGCTTACACAGCTGCTTGTGCTTGTTTTTGATATTTGTTTTTGATATTTCACTGATGTTTATAGCGTATATAAAATTTGATTCAATTCCCACCTGACGCCCAAACCCCAGCCAATGGATGCACTGCCTGTCCCAAGCCCAGATAAAATCGGAGGGCATTCAGTGTAAAACTTGTCCCAAACCCTTGACGGAAGCCACAGAAAGACCAATAACAACACAGTTTAATAATTGATTCCATCAACATTAATTAAAAGCATAATTAATTTTTTATTTACATTTTAATGCAACTCCTGGTTTTCGGGCTGTAGGTTAACAAACCTATGTATAATAATCCGAATTATGTAACTGTGAAAATTTTGTTGTCTGTTTTTTTTTTTTTTTTTTTGTCATTTTGCCTTCAGAATTGTTCCAAATTAAGAAAGAAATATGCACAATATCTGTATATAATAAAAAAATAAATCACATGGGGATTTATTTTGGGGAACCTTTCAAAAACTCACTACTAACTAACTTCTAAGTATTAAGTCACTTTTTTAATCACTTTTGCAAATATCATTACAAATTAGTGCTCTTATTGGAATTTATTTTGACACGTCCACTTTTAGAACAAATTGTAATAACTATGGTTGGTAATGAACAGCACTTTGACTTGGTTTCAGGTCGCTCAGAATAATTCGAAAATTAAGAAAGAAGGCAGAAACATGCAGGAAAGCAGGACAAAGGGACAGCAGGTGAGTTTCCATCATTACTGTTCATATAACACATTTAAGTTGTTTCAGTTATTTTACAGCATGAGCTGCTTTGTGAATACCAACTGCGCAGAAGATTAATGCTGTTTCGTGATTGTTATTGTTTTGTTTTTTAGGGAAAACAATGCTGCCGCTGCTGCTGACATTCAGAAACAGATTTGGGGAGAGTGTCTTAATATTCTCTGCAGCCTGGCAGATCTGAGCAACGCTATTCATTGGATGCCACCTGGATTTCTTTGGGCCGGGCACTTCCCTGATTGGCTGGTTGGACTAATGGGAACTGTGTCCTCCCTGCTTGGCATGCTGCACATGAGTTCCAGCGATTAATGTGCCAGTGTTGATCCTGATGAACTGTGAAGACCTAAACGAATGTCCTTTTTTTTTTTTTTTTTTTTTTTTAAACAAAGGAACTACATAATATTCAATTTCTTGTTGATTATAGGGTTTGTGTAATGATGCAAGCTTCATAATTATTTCACATAATACACTATAACAAGTACATGACCAATCCTTAGAGAAGGTATACAGCATATAATTATGTTGTATATAATCAAGTGACTAACTGTAAAGTAAGAGAAATATAGCACTTTAGATAGAGGATGTACACTGACCAAAGTCATCAAATACAATAAAACTTTAGGAATTGATTTATACATAACTTTATTAAGTTCATGTCATTTATTTAAGCACTGGTTGCATTATTATTAAGCGGCAGGGTGGCGTAGTGGTTAGCACTGTGTCCTCGTCCCCTGCCTCCTGGCCCGAGTCCCCTGGGATAGGCCTGTCGTACAAGTTTTCTACAAAGACAACGCTGCCTATTGTTCTTCCTCCTTTTTGTTGTTTATCAGCGGTTGGAATCCAGTAGGTTACATTACTGCCAAATGTAGGTCATATTCTGCCACGTCTTCCTGGGCTTTTAAAGCAGACCAGCCCCCCCCAAAATTTTTTATTTTCCCTGATCTTGTCTCGACTTGTTTGCTGTCTTGAAGTCTTCGTCTGTTTTTCCAGCACTTCTACACAATTTCTTCTTCTCAACACGTTACATTTTCAGTACCGCTCTGTGTTTTTAGTTGAAGTTGTATCACCGCCACCTGTCTCTCGCTTTCTCTCATCAGCCTAACTTTCCAGTCCAGTCTTCCTCAAAAAAAAGCATAACGTGCTTTCTTCTCTGATCAGTGACTACTCATTCTAAAAGTGTCGTTGGGTGCTTACAGCACCATTAAGGTTGCTGTGTCCAAATCTTAGTCTGCTAATTAATACTTCCTCTTTCCGATGTTTTTCTCCTCCTTATCACATCTAATTTGCCCTGTGTTGAATGCAAATGTCTCCCTTTTGGTTCATTATCCCACTTGTGTTGGCATTGTTGATTTACTGTTCCCCTTTGACTTTGACAATTTGATATTGACCTCAACGTTCACTTTTTTGGTTGCTTCTTTTGCCAACTCGTCTGATGTCTTATTGACTACTGTAACATTCGGTGAGGATTTGTGACACGCTCACAGTATGACATAAAAGTTGATGATGACGCTGCCTACTATGACACGCCTGTGACAGAACTACGTGTGCACACACACAGCGCACAATATACTGTACATCAATGTATTTATTCAATAGAAGTTTGCTATCTAGCTATAGCTGCATGTGATCTTAAAAAAACAATAAAAAATATATATAAATAATAAATAAAAATATATGTATAAACTAGTAAAAATATATAGCTAGCAAAAAAATAGTATTAAAAGCAAAAAAAGATTAAGAAAAAAATATCCAAATGAGAAAATAAATACAGAAGTGACTTGTGGAAAAAGAGGAAACCCTTAGCTTTGCTCTTGCTTTTCTTGCTTTTTCGGTGAAGCGATTAACTGTGGAGTCGATTAGTCATGACTTGGTGCCTTGCGCATGCGCAGTCAGGATCCGTTTGCGACGAAAAGGTTTGTAAATGGAGCTGAACTCTTCTGAGAGTTGTCGGGTTATTTAAATCTCGCCTCTTTTCCTCTTGATATTATTTTGGGCAGTGTTACTGGGCTTTAATGTATAAGTAAAGGATAGCTTAGACAGATAAACACGGATTTTAGGATGAACCACGTCAACTTTGTTGTACCGGTGCGAAGTTCCAGCTCAGTCGGTAAATACGGTGAGTAATTAGTGAGTGAAAAGCCAGCTGAGACTGTACAGTAGTCCAGAGTGATGGGGTTTGGACTTTAAAAGGTCTGTGTACTAGGTCTCACTGTAGGTAGATATGTTTTAAATAGATGTTGTTTTGCATTGGATATGGAGAAGATAAAACTCTGCACTTTGGCCCATTACACTATACATCAGAGTTATGGAAAATATATATAATATGTAACTTATAAAATACATCTTGATGTATGAAAACATGTTTTTTGATACTTTACATTATTTCAAAATGTGATTATAAAGATAACTCCTAAAACTTGTTGTCTACATAAAAGTTTATATTAATAACATTATTTTCACTATATGGACCTGCAACCTGCAATGACATTGTATCCAAATACATACACTTCAATATAGAGTTGGTCCCACTTTGGCAGCTATAACAGCTTCCACTCTGCTTGGAAGGCTGTCCACAAGAGTGTTTGGAGTGTTTCTGTGGGAATTTCGTAATCATTCATTCTGTAGAGCGTTTATGAGGTCAGGCACTGATGTTGGACGGAAAGGCCTGGCTCGCAATCTCCGCTCCAGTTCATCCCAAAGATCCACGTCTTTATAGTCCTTGCTTATTGCACTGGCACACTGTCATGTTGGAATAGAAAAGGGCCTTCCTCAAACTGTTGCCACAAAGAAACAATGCATTGTCTGAGATGTCTTGTTATGCTGAAGCATTGAGATTGCCCTTCAGTGGGGATAAGTTGCCTGATTGAAACACCTGAATTCAATAATCAACAGATTTGGCTAAATACTTTTGTCCATTTAGTGTATGTTATTAGGATCGAGCTTAATGGAAATCACTGATATTGGTATAAATTATGATTGTAATTATTGCAGGTTTCTGATCATGTTATGACGCTCCACAGATGATCATGCACGTCTAGATGTTCCTCTCATTATCTCTTGAAGCAAGAACAAAGTCATCAAAGACAACGCGAACATTTTCTTCAGCGTTATCGTTATATCCAAGTCACTACAACCCTTTTTTATTATTTTTTTGGTTGTTGTTTGTTCACGCTGATTATCTTTCAACCTGCACCATGTATCAAGGAACATTTTGTGGCGGTTTGATGGCTCACCCGTGACAAGCGGAAAGACTTTATCGTTCTTGTTGTTTGCGTTCACTGATGTGACATGGAGAAGCAGGCAGACATCACTCACAGTAAGGTGGCATTATCATTTCAAGAGGATAAACTTGAGGAACCAGATTCCTTTAACCCAATAGAGCCCCCTCCTCTGGACTGGAGGTCTGACTCTTCCAGTGAAGCATGTTCACTTAAAGATATTGAAGAACCTGGATCTTTCTGCATGGATGCACCTTTGGATGAATTAAGTGACTGTGGGGCTCACAACACGAGCTTTACGCCAACACAAGTTGAGAATCGAGTGCTTGAGGAACTTCCAGATCAGCTCACAAATCAGAAAGCTGAAGATTGCATAAATAATACACGTAGAACAAATGAATCTAATGTTTCTGAACCACTGGAGAATAATTTAGCAAAGACGAGGCAAAAGCCAATAGAGAATCAGAGACGGCATGACCAAGACCACGCTCACATTCAAGATTTACTTGATCAGCTCCAGCTCTTTCACCCAGAACCTCCTTGTAATGATTCTGTCTCTGAAACGCAACTAGAAATGTCAAACTTCAATGCTGACCATGTAGCCGAGAACCTGCCCCCTTCATGCTCGTTGCCTGAGTTTAATGCAAATCAAACGCACTCGGAGAAAAGCACGGTGTCCGGCCTTCTTTTCACTGTGAGCAACCAGAGGGAGCTGCTAGAGCTGCTGGAGGACCCAGAACCTCAAGAACCCCAAGAATTTCAGGAATCTCTTGAAAATCGCCCCATTTACACAGAACAGGCTAATGAGAGCCAGCTTGGGAACATTTCACAGCTGCCTGACTGCCGGACCAGGTATATATCAAGAACTGGTGAGGCAGACGAAATGGTTTCTGTCTCATACGGCTCAGAAATCTGGCACAGCCCCTTTCAGGATGAGGTTATGATGTCAGGCTACCCAGAGGACGAGGTCATGGAGCAATGGCAACAGCCTAGATGTGTTCTTTCAGATGAGCTGGCTTCTCATGGAGCTGACGTGGTGGGTGAAAATGAATTTATCGCATAAAAGTGAAAATCATTTAAATGAAGCCATTGTGTAAATGCTTAAATAATTTTTTTTTAAACAGGATGCTGAAACTGAATCGCATGCTTCGTATAAAGATGGTAAGAGAATTTAATAAATGAATAATATACAAAGCATAAGTCACTGTAGAAATTGTATAGTAGATTTGTTTTTTATATATATATTATTGCTTTTTAGTGCCTGGTCCTTGTGATCCTGAGGATCTTCTGGATGGGATCATATTTGGAGCGAAATACCTTGGTTCCACACAGCTGCAAACAGATAGGAACCCCTCCACGAATGCTCGAATGACTCGGGCACAAGAAGCTGTAGATCGCATCAAGGTGAAATATATGAGTTTGGATATGAAATTATCTGCAATTCTCATTTCAGTGTTTCTGATTTTTGTGATTTTTGTTGTCACCGTGGGAACTTACCATAAAAGTTAGGATCAGTTGACCACTCTGCCTCTGTCTTTAACACACATACTGAAATATCATTTGTAACATGTTTGATGCACAGACAGCACCACAAACACAGACACGACATGAGGCGAGGTCTTATGGAAAAGGGGTAATTTTATTAGGAATAGTGTGGAAGGAAATGGTTAAAAGGATAGAGGGAGGGAGGGAGGAATGGAAAAAAATGCACATGCCGGTCTGGAGGCAGTACACAGCTGGCATGCGGGCACGGGCTGGTGAGCGGTAGCGGCGGGCAGAGTGGGCCCGCGTATGCATCAGCTCCAGCAAGCTTCCTCAAATGGCTCATCTCATTGATCAGCTGAACCGGCTCCTCACAGCTCTCATTGATGCGGCGACAGACAGGTATCTCCCGGACAACCCTTACCTGGGCGCCTTTCCCGGCTGGGTGACGTAAGACATACAGCAGCCTCCTCTTCGGCGACGGGGTTTAATTAAGAGTTCAAATGCCACAGGAGCTCCAGCAGTCTGTTCGCGGCTTTCCTCAGTGCGGTGATCAAAGGGCGCCACTCCATTCCCGCCCTTTGGCACATTACATCACGCCTCTCGCATGCCACTCCTCGCGTTTTATGTCCGCCACGCGACTCTCCTCTGTAGGTCTCCCAGGCTACACTCCCCGCTTTGTTTTTACAGCGCTGGGAGAAGCCTGATCCATTACGATGATTAATCACCAGTCGTTCCTGCAGCCCCGCTCACTACCTAGTGAGCTCCAAGATTTAGACGCACGCCACGCATTGTATACTTGTATACGTGCAGTGTTCATTTAAAATAATGACAGTCATTATGATAAAAATTCAATGTTACTTCCTGAATGTTGAAATTTCTGTACAATATAATACCTACTATATAATCAGCATTTAGTCTTTGCTCAATCTATGCCTGCTTGATTGTTTCCTGACGATCATGTACAAAAATTTGTCACAGGAGTTCACAATTTCCCGAGTTTCATCCATTTTCGTGCACAGGTGGACACGCCGTCATCATAAAATAAACGTCCTGCCACATATTTGTTCCATCTATTAACTAAACCAGCTGATGCAAATTTGCTCTCCAGGCAGATAGACGAGAACTATTTAGTGATATCACCTCATTTGTGCACAGGGGGACCTATAATAAATGACGTACAGTATGCTGCCTTAATAAACCACTGTACATGAGTTAAAATGTACCTTATACCCTTCACTCTCATGAGGCAAACAAAAAACTGTGCAGTGATTTTTAGCTGACTATCCATGACATGCTATATGCAGGTTAAAGTGGTATAGACGATGAGAGAGAGAGTGAGTGAGTAACATCACAGGGATGGTGGTTACCAAGGACCTCCCGATACGATATTTTCACAATGCCCAGGATCAGGATCTGCCACCTAACACACCGTATGAATGCAGATCAATTCCTGCTCTCTGTTTCACCCAAATGAGGATGGGTTCCCTGTTGAGTCCAGTTCCTCTCANNNCTTAAATAATTATTTTGATTGTGTAAAGCTGCTTTGCGACAATGACAATTGTTAAAAGCGCTATACAAATAAAATTTTCTTGAATTCGATTTGTATTATTTATGAATGTGTGTGTGTGTGCGTGCCCTGTGATGGTTTGGCACCCCATCCAGGGTCTACCCCGCCTCATGCACTCCTCAAGCTCCTGGGACTCTGGTACAGACGATGAGTGAGTAAGTGAGCGAGTACAATATGGAGTCTCCAGGTGGTAACCTCTCGAGAACTGCTATTTTGTGTATATGTACAATCAACAGTCAGAATTTTCCTCCCTGAGAGTTGAGACTTACAGAAGCAGCCATCTTGTCCACCAGGGAAAACCCCTACACCATACCGAGTCTCCTGTGGGAGTTCCAGACAAGGACGGAGACCTCACTTGTCTTGTATGGGAGTCCATACTATATCTGGAGTAGATCCAGTGTCATGAATTTCCATCTCGCAAGCTCGTTCGTCATCCGTGAAATAGTTTTCCACTTTCCCAAAGTCGATTTCCATTACATCAGTCTAATCCATAGGAGGCCGCTTATCACATACCTACTGCCTGACTGGCATTGCACATGACACCAGCATGGGGTGAGCCTACATTCTAGCTTTATGGTGTCATTTCAGACTGAACTCTGACGAATTATATGTAGCTGTTCAGCAGCCTTAACGTTACTAATATTGTGTGTTGTGTGGCACCGTTCTGTGGGGGGAAAAAAATCACTTCATACAAACATACTTACTGTTGCGTGTGAAACAGGCTCCTGAAGGAGAATCTCAGCCGATGTCCGAAGTGGACCTTTTCATCTCCACTCAGAGAATCAAAGTGTTGAGTGCAGATTCCCAGGTTTGTGACGATTACTTTTTACGTTGTCACGAAACATCCATGTTTGTTTGTCAGTTGGGCAAATATGGAGCCTTTTGATTTTGTCCTCAGGAGGCTATGATGGACCATCCTCTGCAGATGATCTCCTATATTGCTGACATTGAAAGTCTTGTAGTGTTGATGGTGCGCAAGAAGCCAGCAGATCATAAAACTGATTTAGCTGCTTGCTCTCCATCACCATCGAAGAAATGCTGGATGATATGCCATGTGTTCTCTTCTGCAGATGTGAGTTTTCCCACCTCATATGTTAGAATTCACAGATAAGAGTGAATAATTTTTTATGTTCAGATGCTCAGACATGTGTATTGTGTTTAAAGGATGTTACTGAATTATGTCATTGCTTGTGTTTATCTGCTGTAGGCACAGATTATAGCTCAGGCCATCGGGCAGGCGTTCGGTGTGGCATATCGGCATTTTTTGCAATCAAATGGAATTAAAGCTGGCGAATTACAACCAGGGGAGTATTGCCTTGGTTCACAAGAACTTTATAATGGAGATCTGGTGCACTTTTCACAGTCTGAAAATATCCGAGAGGTAAGACCTTAACGTTATAGTCAGAAACAACACAAAACGCTTTATAAATTATTTTTGTTTTATGGGATTCCAAAAGGAATATATTACATGGCTTATCTAGTTACACTAGAGGTACCCAAGTCCTTGGATGGTGTTAAATCACCAGGACAAGCACATTGTCAGTGTCACTTTTCTTATCTTTTGCTTATTAAATGTTAAAATTGATTTTAAGTCAATTATTTGCTTAGAAAATAAAAGAAAATGTTTTTTTCCTGTTATTCCTGGTAAGGTTTGCATAATAAAGAAGGTTGGGGAGATCCTTGGTATCGCTATAGTAGAGTCTGGTTGGGGCTCCATCCTGCCCACGGTGGTGGTGGCCAACCTGCTGCACGGCGGCGTAGCCGAGCGCTCTGGGGAGCTGAGCATCGGAGACCGGATCATGTCTGTGAACGGCGCCAGCCTGGTGGGCCTTCCCATCACCACCTGCCACAACATCATCCGAGTGAGTTCTGAGTACAAGTGTAAAAGGGCAAAGATTTATATAGCTTGACTGTAAGACACTGAAATATGGCTATCCTTACTTTTATGGTGGAGAAATGAGTTATGATGTCTCCTTTCCCTAACAGGAGTTGAAAAATCAGTCCCAGGTGAAGCTCAGCATAGTCCACTGTCCACCTGTGACCATGGCCATTATCAAGCGACCCAACCCAAAATACCAGCTGGGCTTCAGTGTAGAGGACGGAATTGTATGTTAGATTATTGACAAATTTGACTGTCATGTGTTAGTGATAATATTTGACCAATGCTTTTTTTTATTTATTTATTTTTTTAAATCCAATTTTTATATCAGATTTGCAGTTTAATGCGCGGAGGCATAGCAGAGAGGGGTGGCATCCGCGTCGGTCATCGCATCATTGAAATCAACGGGCAGAGCGTAGTTGCCACGCCACATGAGAAAATCATCCATATCCTCACAAACGCCGTCGGAGAGGTCAGGGAACATGTATTGCTATTGACTGTCATGAACATTCAGACTCATTGGCAAGAAATAATAATCGTTTGCTTTTAACAGATTCACTTGAAGACGATGCCAACATCCACCTATCGTCTCTTAACCGGACAAGAGCAGCCTCTGTTCCTCTGAAACAGATGAACCATGCAAAAACCTTTTCTCCTGATGCATTTATTTTTTTTTATTCAAGTAATTCAAACAATGATGGTGCACTTCATCCGTGTCATAGAAATCACATCTAAAAGCACAGAGCACAATTTAAGCACAAGAAAGTTTTACAAATCGCACAGCATGCACAATTGTATTCCATTGTGCCTTCCATTGTGCATTCTGCCTGAATGTTTTCCACCAAAATTGTTCATACGTTCAAGTACCACAGCTTTATTGAGCAGGTCACAAGCATCTGTTTTGCCGTATCGCTTGTTGTAGGCTTGCATGCTGTGTTCAATGCCTCGGTGCCTGCAGAAATAAACTTAGTAACATTATGGTGTCTGCTTTTAAGCAATAGGACGTACATATATATTTTAAAGCTGCTGTATAAGATTAAAATATGTTACCTGATTCTATATGAATTTTATGAGAGCTTCTTATTTTGTATTTTTAATTAAATAGTTATTACTGAGTTTCAGGATATGCCTAGCATCTATTTCAGGTGGCTTGCTACCTCACTTTTCATTACTGCATTACTTTTAAGACTGCATATGCATATATCATCAGTAACTGCTGCTTCGACTCTTCAGTGGCATCAAAAAGAGAACGTTTTTACTTTCTGACTGACTGGCCACATAGCTTAGGAAGTGTCTGTTTTCAACATCATATTGTCAGTGATCCTGTTTGTGATACCTTTATTAAAACAGGAGGTCTTTGCTAATGGAGTGTTATTATTATTATTATTATTATTATTATTGTAAACTGGTTGGTGTATGATGTGACAAATAGCCAAAGTTATATTCCATCAGGAAGGCGTTTTAAGCTGTAGAACTGCTACTCACTGGGTGATGTTTGTCTGCACTGTTCTGTGTAAACTTCAGAGAACTTCCTGCATCAAAATTTCAGATCACCAGTATTTGAAATGGTCCATCTGGCATCAACAACTATTCCTGAGTCAAAAGCACAGAGATTACAATTTTTCTTTTTTTACCTGTATCTAAATGACGTTTTGCTTTACGCTGCTGCCAGATGTTGGGCTGGGTGTGTAAATATGCAGATGTTTCTAGTAAAATGGAAAATGTACCATTGAAGTTTACACTTAATACACTTAGGTTGAAGTCATTAAAACTGTTTTTAAAATCAATCCACAGATTTCATTTTAAACTAAGCTGGTTAGGACATCTATTTATGCATGACAAATAATTTTTCCACCAACTGTTTACGGATAGATTATGTACTTTGACAAATCAATCCCAGAACAACAGCAGATGACCTTGTGGAGACTCTGGAGGAAATTGGTACAAAAGCATCTTTTGTAAAGTACCAGTCAAAAGTTTGGACACACCTTCCAACACCATGGTCTTTCCTGATTTTATTATTTTTTTTTCTACATTGTAAACCATTATGTGTCTGGTACTAATACTCCGAAAGCCTTCATAACATCTCTAAATGAACCTTTCCTCTGCAGCATGGGTAAGTTTTGCTCTTGCTTTTTTGGGATGGTCTTCATGAGAGCCAGGTTCATTATAGTGCTTGATGAGTTTTTGCAAATGCACTTGACAAATAATGTTCTTTCAAGAATTATTACAGAACAGCTGACCTTTATGTCTCAAATTAACAACTGACTGATTTTATTACTATTGCCGTATATGTTTTTTTTCATAGTTTTTAAATGTCCAGTATTGTTCTTGAATATAGAAAATAATGAAAAAAAATATTAAAAGGTGTCCAATCTTTTGACTGGTACTGTACATGCAAAGTAAAATGAGACAGATATGTCTTGAGATAGAATGTAACCTGAAAGGCTGCTCAGCAAAGAAGAAGCCACTGCTCCAAACCAGAATTATAAAAGGCCAGAATCTGTTTCGAAGCTACACTTAAGAACGAAAAAATATCCTCTCCTCTATGTGGATATACTGAAGCGACATCTCAAAAGCTGGGAAATTAAGGCTTAGTCGTAAATGGTTCTTCCAAATTGACCATGACCCCAAGCATACTTCCAAAATTGTGGAAAAATGGCTTAAAGACAAAGTCAAGGAATTGGAGTGGTCCTGACCTTAATCCAATAGAAAATTTGTGAGGAGAACTGAAACAAAGTGTGTGAGCAAGGAGGTCTGCAAAACTGTCAGGAAAAACAGTTCCGTCAGGAGGAATGGGCTACAATTCCTGCAACTTATTGTAATAATAAGCTTGTGAAAGGTTAAATTTAAAAGCAATATTACCAAATACTAATTAAGTGTACAGTATGTAAATTTCTGACCCACTGGGAATTTGATGAAAGAAACAGAAGAAAAAATAAAATAGAATAAAATAGTGATCCTAACTGACCTAAGACACTAAATGTTTATTAGGATTAAATGTCAGGTTGTTGTTGGTCTTTTGGCTGCCCCTGTCGAGGGGTCGCCACAGAGGACCATTCGATTTGCACAACAACCTGGCAAAGGTTTTACGTTGGATGCCTTTCCTGATGCAACCCTCCCAATTTATCCGGGCTTGGGACTGGCACTGCATCCAGTGGCTGGGTTTTGGGCACTGGTTTGGATTCGAACCCGGGCCTTTCACATGGCAGGCAAGAGACCTACAGTACCAGTGAGCTTACTTGAGTTTACATGCATTTGGCTATGGTGTATGTAAACTTCTGACTTCATCTAAACATGGTTATGTGTGGGCTGTAAAAGAAAAACACAAAGAACATGCAAAATGTGTGACAAAAAAATCATTCATTGTGTATTGCAGTATGTATTGAATAATGACACACTGACAGGACTTTTATTTAGCCTTTGCACTCTGTTTAATTTTTAGTTAAGCCTTTATTTGTTGCACATACATTCTTTTTTTTTATTATTCTTTGCATATCTCAGCTTTGTTAGGAAGCTGGAGTCATAGCACAGCATCAGCCATTATATGATACTGCTGCAGCAGACATGGTTAAGAGCCTTGTTCAAGGGTCCAACAGTGGCAGTGTGGTCGTGCTGGGGCTTGAACCATCAACCTTCTGATCAGTAACTCAGAGCCTTAACTCACTGAGCTACTACTGCCCTAGAAAAGCACTCCCCCCACTATCCTACATTAACATGTAAGTCATAGAGAAACCCGAAGACAGACAAACATTAGGAAATGCATTTGCATTTTCTGGTTAAACTAAGTACTTCCAACAGACACAAGCTGTTTGCTTGTATATTCTTCTGGAAACGGGCTATTAAAAAAGTGGATGTTAAAGGGATGTTAATGGGCATAGGAACCTTCTCATCGTATTAAAAAACTTTACACATCTTCAGGGTCGAGAGTTTGATTCCCACCTCAGGTCTGTGGGCAAGGAGTGTGTGCTCTCCCCGTACTTGGTGGGTTTCTTCAGGGTAATCCGGTTTCCTCCCACAGTCTAAAGACATGCAGATTAGGTTAATTGGCATTCCTAAATTGCCCATTGTGTGTGTGTGTGTGTGTGTGTGTGTGTGTGTGCACCCTGCAATGGATTGGCACCCTGTCCAGGATGTACCCTGCCTCGTGCCCAATGTTTCTTGGCATCCAGACCCCCTGTATTAGGATAAATCTGGAGGTTCATTTGAACAGTTCATTTGCTTTGTGGTGAGAAGGTGAGCTGGGTGCACACAAGGTAATATCTTGTTCCCACAAGATATACTTAGAACTCATAGTTCTTGCATACTGTACAGGATTTTTTTTTTTTAATCACATTTTATGAGACTTTATATGCCCCGTACAGTATAGTTCAGTTAAAGCAACGAGTTTTATTTAAATCCACTAACAGTAACAGGAATCGCAGCCTTCCTGATACCCTGCTGCCGGTGTTCAATCGAAAAATGCTACCCATCGAGTTGGGCTATATACCGTATCTGCGCATGCGCAGTCCCACAAGTTTGCACTGTTTCCACGCCCATAAATCCATGCTACCTGAGTTTAAATCGTTTTCCTTTGCTTAGTTTGACCGAAACATTTGAGTTTCTGCATAAATTGTCATGAATGAGCCTTAACGTTGAGGAAAATAAAAACTTAGAGCAGAAAACTATCGTGGAAAAGCATTATTGCTCAAATTTAAACACCTACATTTACATCTTTTTGTATACTTGAATATCTTCTGGTTATCATATGTGTGCAGCACTATTCAG
>JAQMYJ010000007.1:7436894-7451509 GCA_030014305.1 Clarias laeviceps | reverse complement strand
GCGCTTCCTTCAGATCCCCGACCCAAGATGGCGGCGATGTTGACGTATGCTTAGAGGCCCAAGGCGACATCTAGTCAATATATATATCTATGGTAAACATTAACCACGATGGGCGGGGCTACAACTCAAGTCCTAAAGCGATTGGCTGAAAGGGCAATGTGGTTGTAATGTTTTCCTCGAAGCCCCTCCCACTTTCCCGTCTTTTCCTTCCTTCTGCACGAGCCGAAACCGGCTTTATGGCGCCATGAAGAACAGCAGTGTTTCACCGTAACGCAATGTCCAAGATAAAGCAAGAAGACATGTTGACCCCAGAGGTAAATATATTAACGTTATTTCTTCATGAGCTTTGTGTAAGGGCCGTGACCGGAGCGAGCTGAAGGTGAAACAGGAGCCGGAGTATCGCAGGCTAACTCGTTTAGCTGGTTTGTTATGAAAGTAACTTGTAAACTGAAACAGACCGTAGTAATAATAATAATAATAATAATAATGAGTGACAGTATACCTGACATATGGATTTCTTTAACAAAAGGAAAAGTAAACATTTGCATACTGACAGCTCTTCTAGTACTTCCTGTTAACATGTAAGTAATTCATTGTGTTACTAAATAGGTCCCAGTTGAACTAAAATCTTATTGTTTATATTGTTAAATACCCACCACGATAGTAAATGTCCCTCTGAAGTCTATGGAGACTTCACTGCTTAGCTGTATACCAGACCTACAGTTTGCTTCTGTACATGCACAAGGGAAGGAGGTTTCATTACCTTAACTAACTAAGCCAATTAATCTAATAAGTATTTTAGTGCTAGGAAGTCTTTAAACATTTCACTGCTTAGTAGCTTTCGTTCTCTTTGAACAGCTCTGAATTTGAGTTTTAATTATGTGGTTGTTTATTTTAGTATTACAACAAGCATCATTCCATCATGGTCGTCTAGACGCCACCATGGCCATAGGAACCCAGCTTTTACTCCTGCTCTGGAAGAACTTGACCTACCGCCGGAGGAACAAGGTAACCACACATCATCATTGTCACTTTTCAGGTTCTCTTTTTTTATTTATATATATATATATATATATACTGTATATATAATTTGTATACATTGGTGGATGAGAATCAGCAGGGACCTCTCGGTACAATATTATCACGATACCTAGGTGGCGAGTCGATTTGTATTCCGATTTTGTACGCACAGTGGTACCTCAGCATAGAGTTATTAAGGCAAAAATTTGTATTGAGGAATATATTTTTCCATAGGAAATAATGTGAATGCAGATATACGGGCCAACTGCCCAAAAATATTACCAATACCAATCTTAACATTTCCAGCACTATAATCATATTTTCGTATATAAAAACAATCAAAACATTTAGAAAAAACATGTAAATAAAATATAAAATAAATAGACATTAAACCTCACTTAACCTTAATTTATGATTCCTCTTAGCACCGAAATTAAAAGCTTTCTTCTTGCTACCATCCTTGCTAACATTCTTGGGACCCTTGGTGCTATGTCTTCTCTAAATCTTGCACGAAATGCAAAAATCCTCAAAAAAAAATTGCAAAGGGCTCCTGGACATACGCTGTATGGTTCGGCTCAGTTTGTTCATTTTTTATGCTAGAACTGCTTCATACGCGAGGCAAATGTTTTGCATAATTTTAGGTCTTAAGTCAAAAATTTGTGAGGCAGGGAATGTCGTGATACCACTGTATCATGATTTTATATTATATTTATATATGTCCAAATTCAAAGACTTTTTTTTTTCTGATTTTCTGATTTTTTTTCTGATTTTCTTATAATTATAAACAAACTAAGCAAATTATTCACTCTTACCACACAGGATGCTTTGCTGTATAACAAAGGGAATAGTTTCAAGTGTGCCTGAATAGTTTCAAGTATGATTATCGAGCAACTGCAACATCTTCAGTCATTTTGGCAAAAAATAATTGCTACACAAAAGAATCATGATACATAACTGAATCAATTTCCCCCCCATCTTTATTTAATATTGTTCATATTATGATTTCTCTTCAGATCCAGCTGATCATAGAGCTGCTTTGGCCGCTCTTCCTGTTCCTCATCCTCATCTCTGTACGCCACTCGCACCCTCCCTACAAACACAGCCAGTGTAAGCTCCGTAGTTGCGTGTTTGTTTGAGCATTTTGAAATCGCATAAGCTGATTAGCTTCTGCCGGAGTAGTTCAGGATAATGTTTGGCTTGTGACCTGTTTGTTCTTTCATGGTGGTTTCAGGTCTGTTATTCTTCTTAATATGCTGCTGTTCTGCTCAGAAACTCATAGATGTCTCACAAATTGCATATGAGTCACATGTTTACCCTTTGCAAATAAATCTGAAATTTATTATTTACTTTCAACGCCTCTGTATTGTTATATAGACCTAAAATAACAAATACTTTGATAATGAACAAATATGTATGTACTGTACCTGACAGTAATAATGGATAGACAGTCTGTAAAGTAAGGAAAAACTCTGTGTTATTAATACTTTATACAAAATGAAAATTCTGCATCTTGTTTCAGGTCACTTCCCCAACAAAGCTCTCCCATCTGCCGGCACTCTAGCTTGGGTTCAAGGCATCGTTTGCAACATCAACAATCCATGTTTCCAGTACCCAACTCCAGGGGAGACCCCTGGCGAAGTGGGGAATTTCAATAACTCAATGTCAGTGGTTTGTTTTGTTTATATTCCTAAACAGAATTCTTTATTTTCCACTTTGCTTAATATCAGGTTGATTTTGTATCCTGGCACTTTCAGACTTTCCCGGCTGTTCGTGGATGGCACGACCGTTCTCACTAACCTTGGCAACCAGACAACACTCTCAGCCTTAGAGAACCTCTCGCATGTTGTTCGGAGACTGGGCGAGACTCAGGAAGCTTGGCCAAGTGGGACCTAGTTTTAATATGCTTTAAAATACAAAAATAAATCAATACACATTAAAGTGCAACTGTAGAGTGGGGAGGGGAACGCTGTTTTCAGAGGATAATTTCTGTAGCACTTGTTGAGTGCTTTTTAGTTGGAGATCATTTAAGAGGCTGAAGCCGTTAGTCCTCTGTGCAAATCCAGAGCAAAGCTGCCTTCTGTATGAGTTAATGTTGGTTATGATTAATCTATGTTCCATGAGCTAGGTGGCACGGTGGCTTAATGGTTAGCAATGTTACCCTGCATCTCCAAGGTTGAAGGTTCAAATCCTGCCTTTGTTTCTGTGTGCGTAGAGTTTCCATGTTCTCTCTGTGCTTTCCTGCAAGTACTGTACTACTGGTTTCCTTCCACAGACCAAATACATGCATATTAGGCTAACTGGTGTTTCCAAATTGTCCATAGTGTGTGAGCGTGTGTGCTTGTGCCCTTTGATGGATTAGCACCCACACCTCCACTTAGGATTTACCCCATCTGCCGTGACTCTTTACATGATACATGATATAGAGAATGAATGAAAGAATCAATCAATCAATCAATGTGCTGTGAGTTAAACAAAAAAACTTTACCATGATATTTATTCTCATCTACCTGATTTCTGTCTTAAATTTGATGATTAAGAGCTACCAGTGGCAGAGTACCTCAGAGCCAATGAGACATTCTCATCCTTCCTGCGGACCAACTGCAGCCTTCCTAATTCAGCTGTTGACCAGTTACTGAGAGCTCAGCTCCGCCTCCAGGTGGTAAGTCCGTGATCTTCATTCTCCATTTCTGTTGCACACTTCTGGCAACCTCTACAAATCATATACTGTTCAGTGCAAAAGTTTACACCCCCACCGATTTGACATTTGAAAACAAAATTCCATTTTGGTTTATGGGTAATTTTCCAACAAAAGCTGTTACGAGCAATTCTTTGAAAAGATATTTAGTAGCAACCTCTGAAGGTCTTGTTCTGGCTGATACTGCTCTAGTCAGTTTATTAAAGTTCACACATTTATATTTTTATTCTTATTTAAAGATACATGACTGTTGACAAAAGGAAAAAAATTGCTGCAGTTTTTATCATGTGAAAAAGAAGACTGGCAAGTTGAAAAAAAATTGACATCCATCTAATAAAAACAATTGCATATAAAAATAAAATAATTTGTAATTTCTTATTAACATTTTAATATTTATAGTTAATATTAATACTTACAATATTTTAATATTAATATTTTAGTTATGTTATTTTGACAATTGTCTTATTATAAGGGTGTTACGTATGGTTACACATCTGACTGCACCGCTACTGTTTCTATCTATATTCATTCATTTGGTAATTTTATTAAATTATAAGTTTTCATTTTTATTTTACACTCAAATTAATTTTTGCTATAAATTTATAAGGCAAAATGAATATAATAATTAATAGAAACCTAATTGTAGCTTAAGGGCTAATTACTATTTGGATGAACTAGAGTTTTCTATATATAATATAGAATAATATACTAATATTTGTAAGTGATATTTGGTCCAATGTCCCTTGCAATCCAAAACCTATTCATAAAAATGTAATTTTGTGAGCTAAAAAGTGAGAATGGAGAAATTGAATGTTTAAATCATCAGGCTGCCTTAAACAAACCCCTTTAATACGTTTAATATGTTTTTTTTTTCTTGTTCCCTAGGTGTCTCTAGCACGTCCTGGAATGCGTCTGTCCGATATTGTCTGTAATGCCACACTGCTTGAGCGCTACCTCACAGTACAAGGAAATTCCTCATTCACAGAGCTACAGCAGCACTTGTGTGCTGTTCCCCCAGATTTACTGCAGCAGGCTGAGCAAATCTTCCTTTCACAGCTGAACCTCAGCAGAATTTTCACGGTTAGTGTTTTTCACAGATTTGCTCTGGAATAGATAGAGGAACACACAATCATAGAAAAAAAGATTTTAACATGTTCATTTTCCACATTGAGGTCAGATAGAGTCTTAGTTTTGGTTTTACCTACTTTGGCTTCTAACCAACTGATTTGCATCTGTTCTGGTCAGAGGGAGCGGCTCCGCTCCAATGCTGCTGAGGTTCATCTGCTTAGCCATGCTGTATCCTCTGTGGCTCAGGAATTCACATCAATGTTGAACGATGTATGTAACAATCTTTCACTTTCGTACTTCCCTTCTTTATATCCTTTCTGTTGTTATTACAATGTGTACCCGATACCTAAACAAAACATGCTTAATGTAATGATTATAAGTGAATAGTTGGAAATGACACACAATGGATGTTCATATGTAAACAGATCATTCTTAGCAAGACAATAACTGAACAACATATGAATAATAAATGAAAGAACACCCAATGAATGTTGATATGTACAGACCAGGTGCCCTTTTCGTACAGCGCCTTTCTAAGTGGCACTTTAATAAATGCTAATTGTCACAGCATTTTTTAAATCCTGTTTAATATCTCACTCCAGATATCTGCTTTATCAAGCTTCACGGAGCTGAATGCAGAACTGAGTAAATTTTTTCAAGAAAATGGCACAGTGCTGCCACGTGAGAGGTTTCAAGCTTTCTCTAGGATTGTATGTGGCCATCCTGAGGTGGGCGGTGAGAAAATTCCTTCCTTTAACTGGTACGAAGACCATGACATCAAGTCCTTCTTGGGTAAAGATAGGACAGAGGAAAATGGCTTGGAAAGTGACAATTCCACCAGTAAGTGCAGTTTTAAATTCCTATTCAGTGTCCCTAAATTCATGTCCATTAAAAAAAAAACCTGACCGATTAATAATAATGGGGCAGAAATAATCAGCGTGTTTTAGTCTTGCATATAGGATTATAATAAAATGTATTACCCCAGCTGTGTGAGGTTTACAGATTTGTTTGTTTGTTCTTAGCTCCATTCTGTAAAAACCTGATTTACACCCTTGAGTCGAATCCCCTCTCTCGTATGGTTTGGACAGGCATTAAGCCACTTTTCATTGGGAAACTTCTATACACACCGAACACTCCTACTACAGGGCGCATCATGGAAGAGGTATTTATTGTGTTAGATTGTTTTAGCTTTCCTGCTACTTTGTTTCTAAGTTTCCTTTATTTACTAAATAAAAACAAGAATACTGATACTACATAAAGCAAAAAACAACTATAATGATTTTAACAAATAGTAACCTTAATTGTGTGTTTAGAGCAAATATGTTATGAAGTTGGATAAACTAGAATTTCCTTTGAAAGTATCAAAACATCAAAGCCTTTTGTCTTTGTTTGTTTGTTTTTGTTATATACTAAAAACATTTGTGTTTGAGATCAAATATTAACATGGCACCTTTGGTGGTACTGAAATGGTTCATGTGTGAAATGGTTCCCAGAACCACACTTTCACAATTTGGAACCTAGCACTGTTTGTCTGCCATCAGGGAAGAAAAAACCCACTGATGTGACAGCTTATATACTTACTTATTATAAAATGTACAGGGCCATCTGTTGAATTTTGAGATGAATTAATGATTTTTCCAAGGTCTATTTAAAAAAAAATGTATCTTAAACACCATCTGTTAAATTTTGTAATGAACTAAATATTTTCTGTTACCGTGAAGTTTACAGAATAAAGGTGTGAGATCAGGTTTATTAGGTAGATTTCAATTTCACACTTGTAAGCTTGTATTAAAAAATGTACAGTGCCATCTGTTGAATTTTGAGTTTTCCATTTAAATTTCAAAGTATCATATCTTCTCTTCCCATGCGCCGATTGCAATTAAACAAAGCCTATATGTTACCTCAAGCTCGGCCAAATACACCTGTGAAAACCCGTATTTCAATTTGTTCAGTAGTTTTTACGTACACAAATGAACAGACAAAGAAATCTTTTCTTTTTTTCTTTTTTTTTTTAAATCATGGATCCAGAATGTTTGTGGCTCATCTTTGCAAATTCCACTCTGGCCTTCTGATTCTTAATGCTGATGATTTGTTTGCATATCTTGAATATCCTTTTCGCATATCAGTGATAACTCTTGATTTTCGTTTTTTTCACAGTTCTCACAATAAAAATTTCTTCCATCAACTGCTGTTGTTTGCTTTGGCCCAACAATTAGATGTATGGTTGTTAGTACGCCAGTGATTTCCTTTCTTTTTTTAAGCACATTAAATATAGTTGTACTGGCTAAGCCCAATGATCAGGCCATGGATATGATTGATTTTCTCAGCGTTGAAATGGCTTGCTTTTCCCCATAGACGCTTCTCTGGTCTTCTATTGATTTATCATTTTTTACCAACAAATGCAGGCTTCACAGGTGAACCCCAGGAGTAGACATTCATTGAATACATTGATTGTATTTCTCATACATAATTAAGTATTATAGCAGTCAATCAAACAGGGCTAACCCAGGCAAATAGAAATACCTGTCAGTCACATAGATATTTTTCTGAAATTTGATATAACATCTCCTAATCATTTTTTAAAATCTCAAATCCTTGGGACATAGCAAAAACAAAACATCTGGCCTATACTGGAGACTGTATAAGAAAACACTACCATGAAAATATATTTAAATATATTTCAGGGTTTCATTTTACTCTACTATGCTGGTGCAACCTCAGAATTACACTGCTTACTCTTGTAACTACTATTATTTAATGATTGCATATTTTATTCAATAATACATAAAAAATACTGAATTGCATGTTTCAAAATGAGAAACTGTGTTAAGGCATTATGTTATTTCATCTTCTTGAATAATATCAATTTTGTATTTGCTTGTAATGGCCATGACATTTTTTTTGATAAATGAAGTATAACTACAATGTAAAAAAATATATCTTTTTTCAATATTATGATGTTCAAATCATAATATTGTTTAACATACTATTTAAATCCATAATTTGTCTCTAAAAGTTGTGCCACTTCTTTCAGGTGAACAGGACCTTCCAGGACTTTGAGATTGTGGCGGAAGTACATGCCGCATGGGAGGAGGTGGGACCCAGGCTGAAGAGCTTCATGGAGAACAGTGTGGAGATCCGTTTGCTACAGGTTCCCCATCAGTATCTCAGATTGTTTAGAAGTTTGTCCAAAATCCATGTAGACGTTCTTGGCTGATATTAAAGTAGCCATATACTTGCAGCTTCACCCGATGCAACCCTATGTTTCCCCTTATTTTCTATATTGTAATGCTTGTAGTTAGATCAGAAGCACATGCAGAATCCACAATAAAATTTTTGTTCATTAATTAAATGAATTAGTTAAAGTACCAGTTAAAAATTTAGACACCTACTAATTCCACGGTCTTTCCTGATTTTTATTTCTTTCTCCATTGTAAAATAATGTGGAAGGCATCCAAAATATGCACGAATTTCCTTTGAACAGCTGATATTCAGCTGATTTATACTGGCTCTAATTTGAGGTGCTGTTAACTGGTTTTTTTTTACTCTGCACTGACTCTAACTGAAGTTCTCCTTTGCAGCAGAGGTAAGTTTTGGTCTTGATTTCCTGGGATGGTCTTCATGAGAGTCAGTTTCATTATGGTGCTTGATGGGTTTTGCAAATGCACTTGATGGTACTGTTCTCGCAAGAACTATTCCAGAATAGCTGACCTTTATGTCTTAAAAAAACAAGTGACTTTTCTTGTTGTTGTTATTACTTAATTACCTAATGACATGTGTCGTATCACATATAGTTTTGAAATTGCCAGTATTGTTCTAGTACTGTATGTAGAAAATAAATCCAAACTTTGTACTGGGTACTGTACATTGTGTCAAAATACGGTGCTTTGTATGTCCATTTTATGGTGAATCCCAATTCTCCAAATTTGTTTCAGTGGACAAATAATTTCTCTCAGGATAATTCACTGCAGATATGTGTGACTTACTAGTCTTTAATCCACTTTCTCACATTGTTATGGATATTGTTTGTACCTTTATGTGATATTTTCTAAAATGTTCAGTCAATTAATTGACTTTTTCCTCTCAGCTTTATATTTGATCTCCTTGCTCCAATTAATATAAAAATAAATAACTTTCCTTTCCCTTAACTGTTGTATTAGGTTTTGCAGGATCATAGTCCCAATGCACTTCTTAAGTTCACTGCATTACCACTCATTGTACACCAAATACCTGTTAATATCCATAATGAACTGTACCTTTAAAGATGAATGTAACCTGTGCACAAAATGACTGCAAGCCACATAAATGGCAAACGTTCTGATCTGTATGGCTCCTGATTTTATAGTTTAGGGAATGTTGAATAGGGTGCCATTTTGAGCTTTTCATTTCTTTAATTTTCTCAAAGAACATTGTGGTAGTAAAGTCTTTTATAAAAGTAGTAATAAAGTAGTAAAGCAGTTTATTACCAAAGCAAAACCAAATCTCTTGTGTTGCAGGATTCACTGAGGCGTCCCGAGCTGGCCGTTATGGTAAATCAACAGCTGGCGAACACTTCTTGGACAGCTTCTAGCATTGCCCAATTCCTCTCCCCGCAAAAGTCAGACACGTCTAAGAAAGAAGGAGCACCTGCTACATGGCTGGATCTCTATGAGGATTTCAATAGCACCATAAGCCTCCTGTCCCAACTCACAAAGGTGCAGTAATCACGCCCAGGATATGTTGTACCACCACAGTATAATTCTCAAGTCCTCCATGTGACCAATCTGTGTGTTGCCCTGTTGTAGTGTTTTTCATTGAATAAGCTGGAGGGAATGGCCACAGAAGGGGAGCTGGTGGAGCGGGCACTGGAGCTGCTGGAGGATCGGCAGTTTTGGGCTGGGATAGTCTTCCTCCTCCCAGACCCTTCCTCCTCAGACCTTCCTCCACACATCAAGTACAAGATCCGCATGGACATAGATGATGTCACACGCACCAATAAGATCAAAGACAAGTGAGGATGATGCTTGCACGTTAAACTATCTTTTGTAAACTGAAAGTGAATTCAGTGTAGAGCACCAAAAAGTCATTGACTTGAACAGAAGATTGGTAATATAGGATTGTAATAAAGAAATTGAACAATGTTCCTCTCTATTGTCATTTGGTTTTGACGCCACAGTTGTTGTGCATTGATAAAGTAACCTTTTTTTTTTTCTTATTCATGTATAACTTGTAAAAACATTCAGACAGAATCAGTCACCACAGTATGATATCTTTTCATTCATGATGATTTATGGAGTTAAACTGAGTTTCTTTAGCTCTTAAATATAATGGAATAAAGCACAATGAGAAAATCATATTACAGAAAATAATCTGCTACGACATGATTATTGAAACAGACAGCAAATTTATTTCTCTTATACTTCAATAATTTGGCATTGCTTGCAGTTTTTGTTTATTAAAGAATTACATCATACATTTTAGCTGTTTATGGTACCATTTATTGTCATAAAACAAATAACAGTAGTTCCTGGTATCAATTATGCCGGCTTGATGTTAATATTATAAAAAGCAGATTGTCAAGTCAGGGAGAACCTTATAGCTCTCTGTCCTGAACACTTTCTCAAATCTTCAGAAAGCTTAACAGTCTTGACTGTCACAAAGCACTAATGATCTCTTATGTTGTAACTGAAATGTGTGACGTGTACTAATCTAAAAACTGTGTTCTGTAGGTTCTGGGATCCTGGTCCAGCTGCAGAGCCTTTCAGTGATCTGCGCTACATTTGGGGTGGCTTTGTTTATGTACAGGATTTAGTGGAGCGAGCTGTAACAAGTGTGCTGAGTGGCAAACAACCAACTACAGGAATATATATACAGCAGATGCCATACCCATGCTTTGTGGATGATGTGTAAGTATCTAAGCAGCTTTATGGTATGTTTCACTAGCATATATATTGCCTACATAACTTTATGTGGACACCACAAGAGGACACGATTAATGCTGTAGTCGTAATGGCTATAGAGCTTTGAGCACCAGCATTCAAGCACTTGAGCTCAGGGAATCTAACGTCACTTGACTAAATCAAGAATGTCATATATAGGATAAACTACAAGAATGGAATTTCAAGAATGTGTCCTATTTGGCAAAAAAGCAATATTGGACTTGCCAGATGCCAAAAGCACAACTAGGATTACAAATGTGTAGAGAGGTAATTATCATAACCGAGAAAATAAGACTGAATAAAAAAAGACTCAAACTAAAGTATATTTATGCGGCGCATCCAGCATACCAGTGCCTATACAAGTTACTATAGTAACTGCCATTTTCCTTGTAATAAAACCGTCAAAATAAATTACCCAACACCCTCTGACCCATCAGAATTTAGAATGTAAATACAAATAACCAACTGCACCAGCATCATCAATGATCACTTTACTTTCTGCTCTGTTTTTTTAACTCTAGTTTTCTGCGAGTCTTAAATCGATCTCTGCCCCTCTTCATGACACTAGCGTGGATATACTCAGTGGCAATGATCATTAAAGGCGTAGTGTATGAGAAGGAGGCACGACTGAAGGAGACTATGAAGATCATGGGCTTGGGCTCAGGGACGCTCTGGCTTAGTTGGTTCATCAGCAGTTACCTTTCTTTTCTCTTCAGCTCTGGGCTTCTCATTATTGCACTCAAGGTGGGTTTGACGTATCAGTATCAGCCATTTATAGGTGACCTAAAACTATAGAAGGATAAACACTCTATATGTAATATAGATAAAAATTATATTAAAAAATCAGAACTGGTTATGAAATAAAACAGCAGTTGTATTAGATTTTGTTAAACCAGAGGTCTCAAACTCCATTAATTCTGAAATAAATTCCACATTTATTACTATTGGAAACCATTATAAGTGACAGTTTGGCTGGTGCACTAAGTAATCTTTGAGGCAAAAAATCTAACATGGTTGTTGTCTCTCCTGTGAAATGGTAAATACCACAGATTGATTGTTTTATTTTCCTCTCAGTTGGGAGACATCTTGCCCTACAGTGACCCCGCTGTGATTTTCTTCTTCCTGGCCGCTTTTGCTACAGCCACAATCATGTTGTGCTTCCTCATCAGCACGTTCTTCTCTCGTGCCAATCTGGCAGCAGCCTGCGGAGGTCTCATCTACTTCTCTCTCTATCTGCCCTACGTGCTCTGTGTGGCCTGGAGGGAATATCTGA
This sequence comes from Clarias laeviceps, assembly GCA_030014305.1. Taxonomy (NCBI): domain Eukaryota; kingdom Metazoa; phylum Chordata; class Actinopteri; order Siluriformes; family Clariidae; genus Clarias; species Clarias laeviceps. Next base: position 7,439,535 of record JAQMYJ010000007.1, on the reverse strand, counting down.
CCAGCACGCACAGAATCCTAGCAGTGAGTTTTAAACTGAGCTACATGTCTGTTTTTAGTTATAGGGAGACAACAAGCGCCCATACATTCATTCTGATGATCTGGTTAGGAGAAAGAGATCTTTTCTGTATTTTATAATATACGCATAAATGCATGTGGATGACAAATTAAAGGGAAAAATGTGGAATATTAATGATGGAGAAGCATGATGAATGCAGATGATTCAGAATTGTGTTACTTACATTTCCCACATTTTCTGTGGCATATTTTCTGAGCAAACTCTACATAACTTAAAAAAGTGCTCATGAGACATGGATATAAGCATTTGGTTACAAAGATCACACTGGCTGTTTCAATAGGAAAAATTATAAAAATGCATCTGCATTTTAATATATGGTTAATACACTGTCTGTACACTTTATTAGGAATATCTGTATACTTGTGCATTCAAGCAGTTATCTAATCAACCAATCATGTGGCAACAATACATTGCATACTAACTCGGAGATACTTGTTAAGTTAACTTAAATAAAAAAAAAACATCAGAATGGTGGAAAAATGTGATCTCAGTAAAAAAAAAATTGGTGCCAGTTTGGCTGGTTTGAGCAGCAAGATTTTTTTCCTGTGGGTTTTTCTTTTAATCACAACTCTCTCTATAGTGTGCACAGAGAAGTGGTGAGAAAAACAAACAAGTTAAAAAGCTCCAGTGAGCTGTGTGGGCATAAATGCCTTGTTGACAAAAAAGGTCAGAGGAAAATGACAGGCTGGTTTGAGCTGATAATAACTCAAGTAACCATTGCACACTATACCAAAGCTTGCGGCAGATGGCCTACAAGAGAAAAATGCCAAAATTTTTTCCTCTCATCTTTGTCAAGAACGAAAATCAAAGAATACCGTGGGCACAGATTTACCAAAATTGTGTAACTGAGACTGGAATAAAGCAAATGATGCTGTAGAGCTATAGAGTTTGTGCTGACTGTAGCCTTAGATTCCTGTTCTAGGTTGACAAGTGTGTAGTCTTATGTGGTCTTCTACAGGTACAGCATTTCAACCTGAAATGTTAAAATAAAAAAAAAAATTCTTGTGATAAGATGACAATGCTTCCATCCACAGGGCATCAGGGAACAAATCACTGAAACATTTAGGTGTGCAATGGGGGAACATTTTTCTTTCATTGTTACCCGTTTAAGTAAAAAGAATAAAATCTTTTGTTGTGCTGTTGTACTTGTTGTTTAGTGTAAGGGATCATTCCAGTGCTTCTAGAACTGTTTTTTTTGTCTTGTAGAGCTTTCTTTCTCCAGTAGCCTTCGGATTTGGTTGTGAATACTTCTCTCAGTATGAAGAGCAAGGAGTAGGGATCCAGTGGTTCAACCTTCTGTCCAGCCCTGCTGAAGGAGACATGTACAACTTCACTACTTCCATCATAATGCTGTATGTGGATGCGGTCATCTACGGAGTGGCCACTTGGTACATTGAAGCAGTGTTTCCAGGTTAGAATGTTGGGATTTTGTTGGGATTATATACAGATCAAAGACAAGATTTAGACGAGATTTTTTGCATATGAAGAACGATAATTAATGTTTATGAAATGTATTCGTACTTAAATAAATCTGTCATAAGGCGGGACGGTGGTGTAGTGGTTAGCACTGTCGCCTTGCACCTCCAGGGTCTGGGTTAGATTCCCGGCCAGGCTTGATTCCTGTCTCTGTGTGCATGGAGTTTGTATGTTCTCCCCATGCTTGGTGGGTTTCCTCCGGCTACTCCAGTTTCCTCTCACAGTCCAAAGACCTGCAGACTAGGCTAATGGGCGTTACCCAATTGCCCGTAGTGTGTGAGTGAGCATGTGAGTGAGGGTCTGTGTGTGCTTTATGAAGGATTGGCACCCTGTCCAGGGTGTACCCCGCCTCATGCTCTAAGTCTCCTTGAATAGGCTCCAGGCCCCTGCGACCCTGAATACAGGATAAAGCAGTATAGACAGTGAGTGAGAATAAATCTGTCATAAAGACAACCTTTATATGGACATTACTCTGCAAAAGTCACATGCTGTAGAGCAATTATGTTGTCAAAAAAGTTTATACGTTCAAAATAATACCACAAAAAGCACAAACAGTAATTAATAAAACACAGTCAATAATCGGTGTGACGACCCTTTGCTTGGAATATAGTTTTTGGTTCAATTTATAGAGTGGTACATATAATGAAATTAGCTGTTTAGTTTTACTGAACAACCTGCAGAACCAGCCACAGTCTGTCCTTCAGAGGACATTGTTACACCTGCTTCTTTTTTCATGTATGCAAAAACAAGAAGGTTTCTTTTTGTTTTTTTTTGTTTAGTTTTTTTTCTCTGAAAAGTGTTCTTTTACATAATACTGTATGCTCCTTTCTTTTCTCATCTACAGATATTTTAATGTAAGAGTAAAATATTTAGCTGGAACTATAATATTTGGAAATCTGACTTACAGTAATAATGAAGTCATAGAATAAACATGTATAACAAAGTTTGTACCAAAAAAGACATTTGCACAGTACTGGATGCATGTGCATACTGTGTGTATGTATATATATATATATATATATATATATATATATATATATATATATATATATGAGATTGTCTGGGTGTGAGTCCATTTTTCAGGAGA
>JAQMYJ010000007.1:7426527-7436794 GCA_030014305.1 Clarias laeviceps | reverse complement strand
ATATATATATATATATATATATATATATATATATATATATATATATATATATGAGCTTTTCTTGGTATGATTCCATTTTTCAGGACAGTATGGAATTCCCAGGCCTTGGTATTTTTTATTCCAATTAAATTACTGGGCAGGAGTACCACTGGAAGCAAATGTGCCCATTCCTCCAGTACCGAGTGATCAACCAGACGGTAAGAACACATTACAAGTGAAATATGTTAAATTCAGCTAAATTCAATTGAAATTCAGAATTGCGCTTTGTGATAGCTTATGAATCCTAAATGTTCTTTTACAGATCAAATAGAACCGGAGCCTTCTCATCTCGTCCTTGGGGTAGCCATACATGACTTGGTGAAAATCTATAAAAGAGGGGCCAAACTTGCTGTTAATCATCTGAGTCTAAAATTCTACGAGGGTCAGATCACATCATTCCTGGGTCACAATGGAGCTGGCAAGACAACGACAATGTAAGGAGCAAAATTGTCTAGAATTTTGTTAGCGTTACATTTATTGTATATTGTACAGCTACTTAAAATGATCTATTCCTGACAGGTCTGTTCTGACTGGGCTGTTCCCTCCGACTGCTGGCACAGTTTACATCAACGGCAGAGACATTCGCACAGATATGGACGTCATACGTAGAACTCTGGGAGTGTGTCCCCAACACAATGTTCTTTTCCCAATGTAAGACCTTAAGTCTGAAATTTAAAATGTATTCGTATAAATAAAAGTAGTACATTTTGCCGAACTGTTTATTCTCCAGGCTCACTGTAGAAGAGCATGTATGTTTCTATGGCCGTCTGAAAGGCATGAGTAGTTGCGAGGTTAAAGAGGAGACGGCGTCCCTGCTGGAGGATGTGGGACTGTTGTACAAACGGCATGAGCAGACCAGGAACCTCTCAGGTGCTCTCTTTAATAGAAATGACTCCCTGTGTCAGAATGCCAGAGAAAGTCATGTTTGTTTGTTTGTTTGTCACTGATACTTGCCTCAGACATTACTCACGCCAATTTCTTTTCCCAGGCGGCATGCAGAGGAAGCTTTCAGTGGCTATAGCCTTTATAGGTGGTTCTAAAGTTGTTGTCCTTGATGAGCCCACTGCTGGTGTGGACCCCTATTCACGACGTGGGATCTGGGACCTACTTCTCAAATACCGCAAAGGTTGTTCCTTTTATTTCTGTTACAGGATTGATAAGGACTTATAAAATGTAATAGCTATAAATTTATTCATGTAAATATTTAAGTCTCTTTATGTTTCAGACCGAACCATTATATTGTCTACACATTATATGGATGAGGCTGATCTCCTGGGTGACCGCATCGCCATCATCTCTCAGGGGAAGCTGTGCTGCTGTGGCTCTCCACTTTTCCTAAAAGCTCGCCTGGGCACAGGATATTACCTCACTATAGTGAAGAAAGAGCCCCAGAGTCTAACACCAAGCAGTGCCAGTGCAGCTAATCTCTCAGCCTCCTCACACATGAAGGTTTGCATATTTTATCACAGAAAATCAGAATTCAATGATATAGGTTTGGTAAAAAAATGACACTATGTTGGTTGTTTGTGTTTTAGGAGAGCAATTCTTCCTTAAGTGATGATACTGGACTTGGAAATGAGATTTCTGGCTCAGGTGGGAACAGCAAGTATTGAAAAAACGAAAGCGTTGAAAGAGAGTGAGACTGACTCTCCAGTAAAATTTGTTAATGACTAATCAACAATTATATGTTAACAAATTAGTGGTTAATCATAAAGTGTTCAGCCAAGTTGCTCATTAAAACAAAAAAAAAGGGCAACCTTGACTTTTACGTGTCTGTGAATTGCATAGATTTTTTGTGCGTTTTCATACTCTTTTAAATACTTCTCCAGACGTGAGTGGACTTGTGGTTCTTGCTCAACACCACATTGCTGGGGCTCAGCTAGTGGAAGATATGGGCAGAGAGGCAGTAATCAACTTTCCCCAGGCTGCCTCAGAGGATGGCACTCTTGCCCTTTTCTTAGCAGAGCTTGAAAAACGTCAGAGCGAGTTTGGCATTGTCAGTTATGGACTCTCAGATACCACTCTCGAGGAGGTGAGCAGGAACAACACGTTCAAGCACAGTTAAGAGATTTCATCATGAAGTTGTAAAATTGTAAGGAAAGTTGCTGCAGCATTACATTAATGTTACATAAGTACAGTGTTAGTTTTCATCTCACAACCAGTGGATTGTTTCTCATTATTTAATTATGGTCCGTCATCAGATCACATTTTCACCAGCATCCATAGATTTACATGCTGTACATGACATCCGGCCAGTGGAATATAGGAGCAGGGTATTTATGTGTTTGCTGTTATAAGGAGATTAGTAAAAGAGAGGCGTTTGTACATTTCAGATCTTTCTGAAGGTGGCTGAAGAGACGGGAGTAGATGCTGACCAAGAAGGAGGTGAAGGTGAACCGCCTGAGGACGGAGACACTGGTAAACTGAAGCATTACTAATTACTTAGATTCTCAACTTTATCAAGTAATGTAGCTCAGTTAAGGGTTAGAGAAAAAAATTTTGTCTCCTTTTGTAGTTATGCAGTTATGAGCAGAGATTGAATGCTATTTTTCAATTCTCCCCTTTTCTCAATGCTGACAGAAAGGAAACAACATGGTAAAACTGTGGCTACAGTGCATTTATGCTTGTTTTGATGCCGTAATGAGTAGCAATTAACCACAAAGCTCCTCTCTGGCACACAGATGCTAACGAAGCAGACCCGCTGAGCAGTAATGGAAAGGTTGGCTTGACCCTCACAGGCTGGGGGCTGACCTGGCAGCAGCTCCGCGCACTCTTTACCAAGAGGCTAAAGTACGCCCTACGCAGCCGCCGAGGTTTCATTGCACAGGTACAGAACAGTGTGTTACTACAGTTTTAAAAAAAAAACCTCTAAATTATACTTGTCATACATTTTTCAAAACATTAGATCATGGTTAATCAGTTGGCATTTCCGGAAAATGAATTTTTCTGAGCACAAACCTGATATCCAGTTTAAAAAAAATAGAAAAGTCTAAAATAAGGAAATTAGCCTTATCTGCTATATACCAATTTTTCCGTCACAGTTAGGCAGGTATCTTAAAAATTATATATTTTATGTGGGTTTTGAAACAATGGTTGCAAGAGAAACTTCAGAAAATATAATAAAAAATATGGGGGTTGGTTTAGATGTAACTCCAGAAACATGAAATCAGCTCTGGTGAAGATATTTATATATATTTATATATTATATTTTTATTCTATTTTTTTGTTATATTTATTTTATCTCCACGTTGTCAGAATTTTTTATTGTCTACAAATGCTTACATAGCCAAAAACCATGGACAAAAGGAAGGCGCGGCTGCTTGTTCTTTTATTTTTAAAATAAGGTACAACATTAAATAAATGCTTACAAAATGTGATATTTTGATTTCGGTTAGACATTTTTTTATTTAATGCTTAGAATTTTGTATTTTACTATTTCTTTAACAAGACACAGGTCTCAGAGGTCTCCTAAAGTGTGTCTTAATGGTCCAGCTGAAATACCGATTAAATAATGTATTTTAAATCCGTCAATCCGTACGCCACATCTTACCATAAAACAGCAGAACTGAGGGAGGGGATGTTCTTATATGAGGCCGCAGTAGGTGAAAAAGTCAAAAATGACTAAAAAATAATATATGGCCCCCTTTTAAAGTAATGAAGTAATTATCATTATATATTATCCATGTTGGTTTATTAGAAAAGTATCATTTTGGTTATTAAACCTTTTTAAGATTGTGCTACCTGCGATGTTTGTCCTGGTGGCTCTGCTGTTCAGCCTCATCGTCCCACCCTTTGGAAAGTATCCCCCTCTTCAGCTGCAGCCGTGGATGTACGGCGAACAGTACACTTTCTTTAGGTACCCACAATGACTTATTCATTTTTTACACAGCTTTTATTAATGTTTCCCATGGGCACCCAGGTTTTCTCACACATAATCTCTGTACAGCAACGATGTCCCAGAGAACCCTGAAATCCAGAATCTCCTCGATGCTCTGCTGGATCCGCCGGGATTTGGGACCAAATGCATGGAGTCAGACATGTAGGACAGCTCCTTCTGTGTATTGATGGATACTGTATATGTTACCAGAGGAAATGCTAATGTTTGTGTAACCTTAAATTTAACAGGGAGCCCCAGTGTGAAGACAGTGAAGTGGGCACAGGGTTTGTTCGACCCCAGGTTTCTTACACCACATGGCATCTTTTTAACAAACGCAACTGGTCAGTTGAGCACCCTTCTCCTGCATGTGAATGCAGCACTGAGGATGTTCGCAGAATGCTACCTGAATGTCCAGAGGGAGCAGGGGGCCTGCCTCCTCCCCAGGTGATTACACTGCTGCATCTTCATCTGTCCCAGCTCAGATCAAAATAAAATTTTATTGCAATATCATGTTTTTAAAAACACTGCTTCTTCACTTCTTGGTTTTAGATAAAAAGATTGACGGGTGACCTGCTGCAGAATCTGACAGGGCGTAATATTTCTGACTACCTCATCAAGACTTATCCACAGATTCTGAAAAAAAGGTCTTGTCTAACGTCAGATAATTTCTTTTCCTTACTGGATTTTTGTGTCTGTTTTTATTGATTTATTTTTTTAATTATCTAGCATGAAGACTAAAAAGTGGGTGAATGAGTTCAGGTGAGTCATTTCACTGTTAATCAAAAGGGGTGAATCAAAAGTTATAGAAAAACGAGTGAGTCTTGATATACTTTTGACTGAGCCAATGGTTCTTCTCTCTCTACTCACACGCACACACACACCGCGTGTGCACATACACACATACATGCACGCACAAATACTAACGGAAACACTTATCTGTCTGGATTTATTTTTACTTATTTCAATGGTAAAGTTCAGGTTAATTTGTTTTATTTTTACTTTATATTTTGTACTAATTGTTTTTATAAATTTATTTTTTGAGGTTGTGGAACAAATAAATTGAGTTTTCATTATTTCTTATGGGGAAAATTAGCTTTTATATTCGAGTGTTTTGATATACAAGCACGCTTCCGGAACGAATTATGGTCGCAATTCAATTCTCCACTATACTTGTGTTTATGCTCTTCTGTGAGTTGTTTCAGCACCAGGGACACTAGCAAACCCCAAAAAACTAATCACTGCAGGCTGCTCTTCTTTCGTGCAGATCACAAGTGGGGCATCCATGTTTTCTCGCACTGCAGTTATAAATGAACTGATGTAACACTTTCACACCTGCACAGCAGTGACTAGGGAGACAGTAGCCTTGAACGGAAAGTGCTGATAAAACATTTATCAGAAGCAGAAGTTTTAATATAACCAGAGTGCAGATAATTTTTGACCCACCATAGTAGATTAAACACTAAATACAGAATTCATGCATCAAGTAAATATCATACGATTGAATTAACTGTGTCTACAGGTATGGAGGCTTTTCTCTGGGCAGTAAAAACTTGCAGGGTAAGACGGACATCCATCAGCTACAACAGTCTGTAAGGTCTATCAGAACACGCTACAAAATAGCACAGGTATGCACACTAACATCAGAAACACAATACAACTGTGCAGTTTATTATTTCTTACGAATTTGACCCAGACATATAATCGAAATGTAGTGTGCACAGCATTATCAGGAACCCAAGGTGATTGTTACATTTCTGTGCTAGCAGTCATGTTTGTTTTTTTTTTGCTTTGCATTTGCTTGTTGTTGTTTTTTTTACAGAACAGTTCACTGGGTCAGCTTCTGGATAGATTACCAGGCTTCCTTTCTGGGCATAATAGTCAAAACAATGTTAAGGTAAGAGAAATAAAGTTTGTTTCTTTTCTCCCAGTTCACAGGAACATGTAGTACATCTCGCTATGAGTCTTTGCTTCTGTTTCCTAGGTGTGGTTTAATAATAAAGGTTGGCATGCCATGGTGTCATTTGTGAACATCATGAACAACGGCCTGCTCCGTGCCAGTCTTCCTCCAGGCCCAGACAGACGGAAACATGGAATAACAGCCTATAATCATCCACTTAATCTCACCAAGGAACAGCTCAGCGAAGTGGCCTTGTACGTGCGCTCTGTCATGTCCAACAATGTGAGCCTTACTTCCTGTGAATTATTTACATCTGCGCATTTATTAGCATTTAATGTTCTGTATATTTTACAATCTTTTCAGAATGACCACATCAGTGGATGTCCTGGTATCCATATGTGTGCTTTTTGCCATGTCCTTTGTACCAGCAAGTTTTGTACTGTTTCTGATCGAGGAGAGAGTCAGCAAGTCTAAGCACCTTCAGTTCGTTAGTGGGGTCAAACCCGTTCTGTATTGGACTGCAAACTTTCTTTGGGATATGGTCAGTTTCTGTCTAACTTATCCTAAATGGGCTAAAACAATATAAAACTTCAACATATTATTTGACTGAATAATTGAATGTTCTATTTGTCAACATATCAGATACATGTTGATTTTTTTGTCTCATGTCTCACGTTTTCTCTTTGAGCAGCTAAACTACACAGTTCCAGCTACCATGGTGGTCCTTATCTTCATTAGCTTTCAACAGCAGTCTTATGTCTCTGAAAAAAACCTTCCTGCGCTAGTGCTTCTTCTGTTGCTCTATGGGTAATGGCTAATGAACAGTATATTATTAAATAAATAAATATAAATATAAAGGTATAAATATACTGTATATTATTAAATAAATATAACGGTACTTAAGGACATAAATAGTAAAGCAACAGTGCTTACTTTTTAAAAGCACAATGATGGGAAATTTTATCTATTTAATATTAACATTAAGAAAAAGACTTTGTAAAACCGCGTAAAATGCTAAATATACTAATTATAATTTATACAGTAGCACTACTGAAATTTCCATAGCAGCACAACTTATTAGTTTCACCTGCAGTTTTTATAGTAAATCTATAAATCTGATCCTGGTTACTATAGTAACCACCGGTACGCCACATAAACATTTTATTTAATATTTATGGAAGGAGTTTCCAGTGTCAGTGCTTTATAATAGTCAGACGATACCCTTTAAGAAATGTAGGTTTTCCACGACCATAAAGTCTTCAGGACAGTGAGCTATACAATTCAAGTGACAGAATAAAGAGAAGTGAGGGAATGACTGTTCATAATTGTTATAAATTATTATTTTATCAAAATGTTAAACACAACTAAAAACTAATTAAATAGTACGGGTTTTTCTTTAATAATGAAAAATGTGCGTCATTGGCAAATTGCTGAGAAGTAGAACACACCTATCTAGTTGTATTTTTAATCCTTACATTACAGTATTATTTTAAGTGAGTTTTATTTTTTAGATAATTAATAAATAGATAATAATGTACTACTATATATTGTTGATAATGTTGTGCATTTCTATCCCAATGTAGTTGGTCCATCACTCCCCTGATGTACCCTGCCTCGTTTGTGTTTTCTGTGCCAAGCACAGCCTATGTGGTGCTCACCTCCATCAACCTTTTCATCGGCATCAACGGCAGCATAGCTACCTTCGTCCTTGAGCTCTTTGTTGATGAAGTAATAAAAGTCATACATCAGTTGTCTTTCTGTGTCTTAAAAAAACACAGATGTGTTTATTCAAACTGGAAAATTTATTGTTCACCATTTATTATTGTTCTTGTTCTGTTTTCAGCATTTAAATGAGGTCAACAGGATCCTCAAGAAGGTCTTTTTGATCTTTCCTCACTTCTGTCTTGGTCGAGGTCTTATCGACATGGCTAAAAACCAGGCAATGGCAGATGCTTTCCAGAGGCTTGGTAAATTCCCTAATAACATCAGAGAACTTGTTTTTAAATAATTTTCCTTGTATGCCCACATAAGTAGCCTTCATCTCTTTGTGTAGCATCTTTTGGTATGTCAACAGTAGTATGGTTTTTCTTTATTGTTTTGTTCACAGGAAACAAGCAGACATTGGAGCCACTGGCATGGGATTTCGTAGGGAAGAACTTGTTTGCTATGGCAGTCGAAGGTGTTGTGTTCTTCATTTTCACTGTACTACTTCAGTACAAGTTCTTCATACACTCCAGGTACACAGTTCATTTACTTTACTGAAATACTGCTATAACTGGTCACGTTAACATACTTAATTTCTTTTGTGTGTGTGTCCTAGGCTGTGGTCTAAGCCTGTATTGCCACTACTGGATCCAGAAGATGAAGATGTGGCAAATGAAAGAGAACGTGTGAAAATGAACAAAACTCAGGAGGATGTTCTCACTGTCAGAGACCTGAGCAAGGTTTTATGATCCAGATGTTAAAATCAGCATGAGTCTGCAGTGAAAAACAAGAATATTGAAATTAGATAAATGATGATACTGATTTATGTAAAATGTAAATATAATCTTTTGTCAGTATTTTAAACTCATTAAATCCAGTTTTCTCTGTCGTCAAATCTCTACAGGTCTATAAAGCAGGCAAGAGGCCAGCAGTGAACCGGCTTTGTATTAGCATTCCTCGGGGAGAGGTGAAAAGCCATCAATTTGTGCATCATACACTACCACTCAAAAAATGTTTACGGATGCCTGCTGATCTACTCAACATAGACCAAAAAAATCTAACTAAAAAAAAACTTCAAATCAGTCATTTTACTAATGCTAGTGCATTTTTTTTTTTACTTCCAGATTCCAATAATTTCAACCTATCTGTTCCTAAATCCTTATGCTAAGATTGTGCTTGTTACTTCCAGATTACAGCAACTGAAACCAAATATTCAGTAAAGTAATAAAATATGAATATTTAAAAATATTAATATTTTTATTTAAAATAAGTAGATAATATAAGATCCATTGTTTTGTTATGGTTCTGAATGCTGGTATAAACAATTCCTCAGACTATAGCCACAAAAACAGGCTTGTGCCTAATCTTGCCTAATCTAATTCCTTTTGCACCAATTACAAAATGGTGAATCTGAAACTTACTAATGATTATTTGCTCATATATAAACATACTGTATATTATCTGTATGTTAAATGTCCTATATTTTACAATTTTTTTAACAAGTTAACATAGTAGTCAGAGGTCCCCCGAAGTGCGCCTGTTAATGCTCCAGCTAAAGTAACCCTCAGACAATGTCTTTGTTTTCATACCTCAAAATCCCTTTATTTCACTGCATCTTAAACACACACCCTTTCAGTGTCTGTGTGAGCTATAAATGAGCTATTGTTGAGCCATGACCTTGTCAGGTCAGTAAAAAGAAAATGTGAGTAGAGCTGTTCAGAGCTGAGCAACCAACCGGGGGCGGGTATCTACATTTATGAGGTCACAATAGGGGGAAAATATAACTGACTTGTTTACAAAAATGAAAACATTAATTTTGTCTAAGAGTTCTCCTTTAACTGAACAGTTATCTTTATCTATCTGTTTAATATGGTCATGTCAATGTTTTTGTCACCCATTAAAATGCTGGAAATCTGTTTTTGTTTCTCTTGTTTTACAGTGCTTTGGGCTTCTCGGAGTTAACGGGGCAGGGAAGACTTCCACTTTTCGCATGCTGACAGGAGACACCACTATTACCTATGGCGATGCCTTTCTCAACAATTACAGGTCTGTTACTGTTACGCTGACGCTGACTATTATACCAGCTTATAATGACCATACAGCATTTTGAATCTGTGTGTAACTATGTGATCTCTTGTTCAGTGTGCTGAACGACATGGACAGAGTGCATCAGCTTATGGGCTACTGTCCTCAATTTGATGCCATCAATGACCTTTTGACTGGAAGAGAGCACCTAGAGTTCTATGCTCGATTGAGAGGAGTGCCTGAGCCACATGTAGCAAAGGTACTAGAAGTTATAGGTATTCTGAAATTAATTCAACTGAAATCTAGGCATTCAAAATCCTGTAGCTGCAAAATACGTCTAGATACAAAATAATTTTTCAACACATAAACAAAGCAGCATCCAGCTCTTTCATGTCTCAGCCATCATTAATAATGAATCTTTGGCCAATAGGTCTCACAGTGGGGCGTGAAAAAACTGGGACTGATGCGGTATGCTGAGCAAGAAGCAGGAGGATACAGTGGAGGCAATAAACGCAAACTCTCAACTGCGATCTCTCTTATCGGAGCTCCACCAGTTGTTTTTCTGGTCAGCATTTTTCACAACGAAGAAAAAACCTTCAATAGTAATATATACACTACCGTTCAAAAGTTTTAGAATACTTGCAAATTTCTTTTTTTTAGTTTAGTGATTTATTTTCTACATTCTACAACAATACTGGGGATTTCAAAACTATAAAATAACACAT
>JAQMYJ010000007.1:7396747-7411846 GCA_030014305.1 Clarias laeviceps | reverse complement strand
GGGTTGTGATGATTTGCGCATGCGCGTCCAGTAGAAAATGAACGAATCACTCTCCGAGACGACTCGTTCTTCTGAGTTACGTTAAAGATTCGTTCAAAAAGAATGAATCGTTCATGAACGACCCATCACTAACTTCTACACACATGTCTAAATAGTGAGAAACCTGTTTTTTTGTGTTTAGTTCACTGTTTTGATTTATGTTTGATATTAAATGTCTTAACTTCTGTGAATACGCTACGCCTTCAGTCCAAAGACCTGGCGGAATGCAAGCCCGACATCACGTCTCCTTTAAATTATTTTAGGGGAGGCTATGACAACAAGAGCAAGGCGCTCTAACTTTGACCCGGTGAGAAGCTGGTGGCACCGAGAAGCACGTCGCAGAAGAGTGTGTGACAAGATCCAGCATGGCGTTTCACTCCAGTGTGTACGAGGAAGCGGCGCAGTAGAGCTGGCCAGGCTTGTGGTGATCCATCAGACATCATCCCTATAAGACGTAACTAAAAAGTTAAGCAAGGGAGAGGTTCCAGGCTTTGAGGTGTGAAATGTAGATGGCAGCAACGAGCACGATACCTGGAAGAGGGGAGGTAGAGGCTCCTGTAGGCAGTGGTGAGGTTCACCACTATCCCTCATCCCAAGAGGAAAATCAACCAGGGCTAAGTGATTTGTATTGTCGTATGAATCTAGCATTGTTTCCAGAAGATTAAGCTTTGTTTAGAGAAAGCACTACTCTGTTTCTTGAACGCTCTGTCCTGTGTCCTGAGATGCTCTATTTCCAGGTTAGCTCTGAAATCTCTGTCCTGTTTCTGACTTCTGAGAGCGCTGACTGCTTCATATTTTCAGAGAACCCCGTGAGCCTTGCCAAACCTGCACCGCCAGAGTCTTGCCTCACTCTGCCTGAGGCTGGCATCACCTGGCAACGACAAGGTCATGATTGCTCTTCCGCCAGGATTTGAGGACCTTGTTCCTGCCCTACACAGCAGTTTTACTGATGAACACTACCAGTCAAAAGATTGGACACACCTTCTAAATCCATAGTCTTTCCTGATTTTTATTTCTTTCTACATTGCGAAACAATGCTAATGACATCCAAAATATGAACAGTTGATATTGAGATGTATCTGCTACTGATGGTCTGTAAATCCTTCATAACGGCTCTAATCTGAGGTGCTGTTTGTTAATTGGTGATTTCTGAGGCTGGTAACTCTAAATGAACAACTCTGCAGCAGAGGGTCTTGCTTTCCTGTGAAGGTCTTCATGAGTGACAGTCATCACTGACTGTTTATTGTTGTTTTGTTCTTAATTACCTAATTTCATATCTGTTATTTCATCGTTAAAAAAAAAAAACAGTATTGTTCTAGAATGTAGAAAACTAATTTTGACTGGTACCGCCAGGCTACAGGGATGCAGTACTACAGTCAAAGTTAGACTCCAGAGATCCAGTGCTGCTGCAACCGTTTGAATTCATCGATCCAGCTGCCTGACATGATGGTTTTTATGATTTTTATGAATCCAGTGCTGCTATCATCACCTGAGTATTGGTGATGTGTTGTGTTCCAGCAGCCACAGAGATGCGTCCATAGAGAACTCAATCTCCGTGCTCGTGCACAGTTCCCGCTCAGTTCCCATGCTCAGTTTTGGCCTGGTACCATACTCCATGCCTGGATTGATGCGTGCCACCTAGCCAAAGTCCCACCCAGTCCCAATGCCATGTGCCAGAGCCTCAGAGTAGAAAGAACCAGTAGGAAATTGTGTACAGTAGGCGATGTCCTGGACCACCTGTTTGGTGCTCTGTAGTAACACCTAAAGGGGTGAGTTATGTCAAGTGTCACCCCTGGAGGGCGCTCTGATCCTTCTTGGACTTCTTCATGTTCTGTGGGATTTGAATTTTGATGTATTCAAGCTCATGATCCCACACAGTCTCTGGCTTGCATTGTTCATTGAATTGTGTTTGTCGATCGCTCGTTTGTATACCTTCATTTACACGTTTCTACAATATGAGAATCTGCATGAAACCTATTTTGTTCTGTTCATTTTACTGTTTTTGATTTTTGTTTTATATTAAAAGTCTTCTTTGAACTTCTGCGAATACGCTACGCCTCCAGTCCGAAGACCTGACACCGATGTGATCGTAAACTAATAAAGTACAGGCGCCAAAAGTAATACATGAGGCGTCACACCATCCCAAGGTTGATTATATTTATTTGTTGTTGTTTTTTTTTTTATTTTTATAATAGCCTGCTCGAACTGCATGTTCATTATAGTTTGTGAAAGCTGATTGTAAAGTTTCTCGTATCTGACCTTGCTGTTTGTGTACCTGTCCATTTAAAAGCTTCCGCAACCAGCAATAAAAGCCAGCTGCTAATTAAAAGTTCATTAACGCTAATGTATTTGGGGGCGCCTGATAACTCGAAAAGTAGACGCGGCGTTGCATAATTGCCTTGATTTGCTGCGCAGTTTCAAAGGATGGATGTAACAAATGGCGGATAATTAAATATTTTCATCAGCAGAAAATTAATTACTTTGGTAAACAAAAATTAGTCCATTTCTGCAAACATTTATTCTTTGTTTCGGGAACTTCGCAGTGCTGAACGTGCTAATAAACGTAAGTGATGATTAAGAGTCAGTACTTTAATTGGACTTTATTATTAAAGGTGTAACTGGAAAAACATCTTTGTTCCCTTCGTGTTCGGTGTGTAAAGACCATCGCTGGACAACGTTACAGTTCTTCAATGTCAGGTAGACTTCTCTGTGTATCAGGAGACAGATAGCTTTGCCTGTGCTTTTGCTTATATCACGGCATTATTTTAGTTCCAGGCTCCATTCATATCGCTGCTTTGTTTCTCTAATGTGTTATTCCCTAAATCAGCTGTATTTAAACCTGGGTGTCCTAGTCTTCTCCTGCCGAGTACATCTCGTCTTCTTGAATATAATTTCTCATAGGTTTCATTGTTTACAGTTTTTCAGCTTTTGCTTAAAAAGTAAAAATATAAAAATTTCCGAGTATGGATTTCTCACACAAAATTTCCAAAAAAATTAATACCATGCGGCGACACAGAGGCATAGTGGTTAGGACTGTCACCTCGCACCTCCAGGGTCCAGTTCAATTCCCACCTCGGGTCTGTGTGCATGGAGTTTGCATGTTCTCCTCGTGCTTGGTGGGTTTCCTTCAGGAACTCCGGTTTTCATGCAGATTAGGCTAATCGCCGTTCCCAAATTGCTTGTAGTGCTTTAAGAGTGAGTGTGTGCATGTATGTGTGGCATCCCGTCCAGGGTGTACCCCGCTTTGTGCCCTAAGTCTCCTGGGATAGTCTCCAGCCGCCCCAAATACCATTTTACCAAAATAAAAAAAGTCACCACCTGGATTTAACTGAGCAAACAGGTAAGAATCTTTCAATTACTGCAGTGATTAATATGGTTAATGTGGCAAGTTATTTAACCCTAACTGATGCAATGAGTAGCTTCTCATTTCTTAAACACCCATGTCAGAAGACATATCTTGTGGTCGGGGCAAAGATGTTACTCTGTTTCAGAAAGGTTTCTGAAGATACTGAAATTGGGTTAAGAGCTGTAAATCACATTATTACCTCCTGGAAGAAACGTGCTTAAATGAGTCCTGAATGAGCCTGATGGGAAATGCTCAGTGAAATTAAAACATTAAAATTAAAATTAGAACTCACAGCTATGTTTAATAGTGAACGTAAGAGCATTTCCACACACACACACAAACACACAATGTGAAGAGAACTCAATGGATTGTGACTAAACAGCTGTGTAGAATTATCAGTGAAGAAAGGCTTCGATTTGCTAGGGAGCATAAAGACTGGCCTGTGGTGTATTGGAGAAAGGTCATGTGGTCTGATGAGTCCAGGTTTACCCCATTCCATCATGCATAGTGCCTAGTGTACATGTCAGTAGGGGGCAGTGTTATGATCTGGAGTTGCATCTTTTGGCTCAGCAACGTTATGTGCACAAAAAATAAAGTCAGCTGACAACCTGAATGTACAGAATAACCCGTTTTTTTCTTCTCCGAAGGCACAGCCATATTCCAAGATAACAATGACAGGATTCATCAGGCTCAAATTGTGAAAGAGTAGATCCGTGAGCATGTGACATCACTTTCACTCATGGATTGGCCGCCATAGAGTCCAGATCTTAACCCCATTTAGGTTTAATCAATCAATCAATCAATCAATCAATCAAATTTTTATTATTTATAAAGCACATTTAAAACAACTTCCGTTGACCAAGTGTATAAAACAATAAGTCAGCAGGTACTATACAGCGTATCTACTTAATATACATCGCTCACTATTACAATAAACCACAAGACAAATCCATAGGATAAAATAAAATACATTGTCGCCATCATATACAGTATATCCTGTATACAGGGTCACGGGGGACCTGGAGCCTATACCAGGAGACTTAGGGCTCGAGACGGGATACACCCTGGATGAGGTGTCAATCCATCACCGGGCACACATATACACCCTCTCACATGCTCAGGCACATGTTACACAATTTCGGAATGCCAAGTAGCCAATTATGCATTTCTTTGGACCGTGGGGGGAACCAGAGTACCAGGAGGAGACCCATCAAGCACGGGGAGAACATGCAAACACAGACCTGAGGCGGGAATCAAACCCGGAACCTTGGAGGTGCAAGGTGACAGTGCTAACCACTAAACCAATCCGCAGGAACTGCATGATGCACTAATGTTAACATGGACCAGGAACGTTTCCACCATCTTGTGGAATTCCATCAATTCCACAGCACTTTCCACAGCACATCTTGTGGAATTCCATCAATTCCACAGCACTTTGGTCAGTCTCGCGGCTGTTATAAATGTGCTTTATAAATAAACTAAACCTAAACCTTTTAATGATTTATTCCATAAAAATTCCATAAAAATAAATGATAAGAGAAGTGCACTATAACAATTTTATAATGTTACATGTAGTATAACACTGGGTGCTGTATTAGTTGATCAAACAATCCTGTAACTCGAAAGAGTCATTTGTGGAATCGAACAAAGTGTTTCGATTCGTCAAAAAGATTCGTTTCGCATCCACAGTTCTGCTCTCGTGCCCTGCAGCTCAAACGAGCGCGCGCTCGGGTTTTATAAAGACATCACAGAGACATGGCGGCGCTCTTACTCTGTATGAGGACATCACTTTCCTCACACTATTGTGATTACAGTCATCACTTGTGCCAGTTAGGGAATAAAAAACTACAATGAATGTTTCAATTAATTCCACCAACGAGTCTTGTCCTGGTCGCTCTGTATGTGAAGACGCGCTCGCGCCCGGGATTCCCTTCCTGCTGGACGCCTGGCTCGTGCCGCTGGTCTTCGCGCTCATCATGGTACTGGGACTGCTGGGAAACTCACTGGTTCTGTATGTGATTTCTAAACACAGGAAAATGTGGACAGCGACTAATATTTATATAGGTAAGAGTCTTTCCTTCTTTCTTTCTTTCTTTTTCTTTCTTAACTATCTGGCCAATCTAAAAAAAAGTAATGCATACATTATTAACACAAACATAAAAAAAATGTGTGCATTTGAAATAAATTTCATTGCACTTATTGTAAAAAATAAATTACATATTTTAAAATGTGTAGGGAAGAAAATCAGGTCTAAAATATTTAAGACCTGTCAAAAAATATTTTTTATTGTCATGTAAAAAAACAAGTTTTTTTATTGTCTTGTAAAAAGCTGATTTTTGCTTTTAAGCAAATATAAAATTATTAAAATTATTTCAATTTTAAGCAAATAAAATGGAAATTATTTTTTTTTCCATTTATAAAATGGAAATAATTTCCATTTTAAGCAAATATAAAATAATTAAAATAATTTCCATTAATGCCAAGATTTTATTTATTTATTTTTTTGGTGGCCAAATTACCCGTAACTGTGTGAATGATCATGTGAGTGTGTGTATGAGTGTGTGCCCTGCGATGGATTGGCATCCCATCCATGGTGTGGTCTCCTGGGATAGGCTCCTGGCAGTATAGAAGATGAGTGAGTGAGTGTTTTTTAGTGTGTGTCTGGTACAAAAATAATTTGGGATTGTATGCAGAAGGATTTTAAAGAAATGTGAAACTACAAGATGTGCTACACTGCTACACTGAGAGCAGCAAATATTCTATAAACCAACAAAATAATAGTTTAAATAACTAATCACTAATTTCACTAATTTCTCTGCAGCAAACCTGGCGATGACGGACATCACTTTTCTGGTGTGCTGCGTACCTTTCACTGCGGTGCTTTATCCGTTACCCAGCTGGATCTTTGGGAATTTCATGTGTAAATTTGTCAGCTACATTCAACAGGTCAGTTTCTGCCCTGATGCATGTAATTCCAGTAGAAAATGGCTTTTTTTCCCATAAACCGTAAATACTGTAAATATCATAGACAATGCATTGGGATGAAAAATTTGTTAATATATAATTTGTTGATAATGAATATGATTGCTTGTTCTAACTTTGAGTCTTGTTTAATATCAGTTGACCCAGGTTAGACATACTGCAATCAAGGTTTAAATACTAAACACACACATAGGACACTAATAAAGTGTGTAGTATTAAACGTTTGAACTACACTACGGTGAAATGTCTCATAGTAAATGTAGATGTTAATATTTTTATCTGATGTTTTTTTTGTACGTCTGTGACAGGTATCTGCACAGGCCACTTGTGTAACACTGACAGTGATGAGTGTGGATCGCTGGTATGTCACCGTGTATCCGCTGCGCTCCTTGCAGTGTCGGACACCGAGAGTTGCCACCATGGTGAACCTGGGAATCTGGATAGGTCTGCATTTTTCCAATCAATGCAGCATTAAAGGAAGCGATTCACCCAAAACAAGTTTCATATTAATCATGACAATTAACATGATCTTCAGTTGCAAGATTTCTGTTACTGTATATTGATGTTATGAGTCGACTTTTTTACTTCATTGACATGTTTCCTACATTACCCACAATGCCATTTGACTGCCTGTCGATAGTGGTGCGGTAGGATTTTGCCCTTGCTTCCTTTTTAATCTTTAACTTCCTCTTAATCCTTTAGCTTGTGTAGTTCTCTCAACTTCTCGTGCTCAAACACATCAGCATCCAGAGCTTTAACTGCCATGCCATCAACACGGTCACCTCATAGATCACAAGCTGTAATTCATTCTCATGTATCTGCATTTCCTTCTGGGACTTTCTCGCGTCCGGCCTTTGCTTTCTCCACTGCTGCTACGACGGATTTCACTTTAACATGGCTTTAAATATTACTGGAATATTCTGATTGTTGTTTTTTTCTTATTAAGTGCCACAGTGACTGCATTAGCGGTGTCTCCAAATGACTTCAGTGTGGCAAAACAAAACAAAATATTAAAATGTATTATTATTTTTTTTATTATTATTATCATTATCATTACATCACCTGTAATGTCTTGCAGAAATAGTGAAAAAACATCATTAACTTACAAATTTGCACCAGTATCACTGAACACATCCTAAATATTTAATCTATTTCAGAATGGGGTTTTCCTATAAGTAATGAATATATGTTATGACAGAGTACTGGACTTATATATCTTGTGTCATTAAGTCAAGGCTACTGTTTTATACGTCTTCACTTGGCTTGACCAGTAAACCTTTGAAATGACCTGACTGTCTGTAGACATTTGCTATTTGCATTTTGACCCCTTTGTGTCTTGTTCAGGATCTTTCTTGGTGTCTCTGCCAGTGCCGCTGTACACTAGGACTTTAGCTGGCGAATGGTTTGGTCCACAGGTATTCTGCACTGAGATTTTTCCCACAACAACTCACAAGAAAGCCTTCATCCTATACAACTTCCTGGCTGTATATCTGCTCCCACTGGTGACTATCTGTGTGTGTTACGTGGTCATGTTGTACCAGATGGGCCGGCCAGCTGTGGAGCCTGTTGATAATAATTATCAGGTAATGTCAAGCCAAAACAGTGTATATAATCAGTAAACAGTTGCTGTATTGCAGCTTTTAAAGGCGTAATTACATATTTCATGTGTAAGGTGAGGAGGAGAGCATTGCAGATTAAAATAAAATAAGTGTGGATTCTGGTGTAGTTCGGTGTTGAGATGTTTAAAGTCAACAGATTTTGATTTGCATTCTGACACATTTAGTATCCTCTAATAACATAAACACATGATGGCTTAGATAGCATTAAGTATTTGTTTTATAATAATAATCCAGGTATGTTTATGCATTTAAAAACAGGATGTTTCTCTCACTGATAGGTCTGTGCATGCTTTGTACGAGCGGTATTTAAGTCAAACTGGGTTTTGTGATGAAATTTCTCATGATTGAAGATATAAAATTGATTGACATTTACAGAAGCACGGTATGGTGATGGGACTCTTAGCTGCTGTAAATAATTTGAATGATGCAAAAATTTTTAAAGTCGGCTATACACCAGTGAATGACCATCCCGGACGAGGTTCACAATCATTCACGAACATCACTTGCACATTACAGGAATTTGGCGGGGAGTTATTACAACATCCCATGTACAGTCCTGACCTCATTCCCACAGGTTTGGGCCATTAAAGGAGTTCCTAGGAGGCCAGACTGATCATGGCTCTGGCATTCTGAGAAAATGTTCTAACTGGTATCCAAGCACTACCCAGTGAGATGCTGGGAGCATTAGAGTAGTATGTATTATACTGTATAGACAAATGAAAAGACTTTTTACTCTCATAACTGTAGCCTGCTATTCTGCGCAATCAAAAGTCCCAGTTTGACTTGAACACCCCTCATAGTTTTAAAAGACATTTCCATCACAGCAGAACTTGGTAGAATTTTCTCAGATGAGTCTCAAAGTGTCCGTATGATTATATTAAGCTTGCTTGCCTTCACGGTCTTCCTTGTGCAACTGTGATTTGTCAGCTCCAGGTTCAGACAGAGCGCAGTGCTGCTGTAAGAGTTAAAGTATCCCGTATGGTGCTGGTGATCGTTCAGCTGTTCATTCTGTGCTGGGGTCCCATCCAGCTGTTCATCCTGGCACAGGCATTTAGCCCACACTTCCGTCAGGACTACTACACATACAAGGTGAAAATATGGGCCCACTGCATGTCCTACAGCAACTCGTGCATTAATCCTATAGTCTACGCCTTCATGGGTGCCAACTTTCGCAAAGCCTTCAAGAAAGCTTGTCACTGCTGTTTCACACAACGTGTAAATGTCGCCGAACAGCCGAACGCACACGGAAACACCGAGATGCATTATGTGACGTAGAGGACATGTCTTATAGAGTATATCTCTTATCTGTATGTGGTGTGTGTGTTTGGAACCTTTGACCTTGTGCAGACATTATGCTAGTCTATATGAGGGGGAAAAAACTGCAGCTTTTATTATAAAAAGAGGCAAACGGTTTAGGTTAAGGATATAATGTATTTTTTAGGTTTGAGTGTAGTAGCAATAGGCCGTATGTTATGTGGCCATTAAAGCTGTATTTTTATTAGACTTAGTTTAAAGTACAAATATGTGCAAGTAATTTATATACCAAGACGCTGCTTTGAAAACAGATGGATGTACTGTATTGTACAGAATGCGCCATGGTGAAGGAGGAAGACAGTGAAATGCCAATGAACGTCAGGCCTTTTATTTGTGTTACCTTGAACAGTATTGACTTGTATAAATAACAATCATTTCAAAATCTGTATTATTATGTACAGAAAGAAAGTTATTAAACAACAACTGTAAATGAAAGCTTTTGACAGTGAGAATGTGCAAAAATTGATATCAATGATTGTATGCAAAATAAATAATTTATGACTGTTTATATGTTTTGGTCGGATTTAATTCCTGAAATGAACGAGTGAAAGCTGCTGTGTCGACTGTTTTATTTCTATCCTTAGCATCATAAGAGTTCATGTGTATTTAGGTGCTGTCGCCTTGCACCTCCTGGGGCCAGGTTCGATTCCCGCCTCTGTGTGCATTGAGTTTGCATGTCCAGGATGTACCCCCACCTTGTGCCCTAAATATCCTGGGATAGGCTCCAGGCCTTCACGACTCTGTATACAGGATTAAGCGGTATAGACGATGAGTGAGTGAGATATTTGTGTATTTTTTATTCCTTTGCACAAACAGTATGTTCATGAACTTAGAACTAAATTCCTAGTTGTGTATAAGGAAACCTGCTGATGAATTCTTATTGGCTGCAGGTATGCAATATATTAGTATTATTAAATCCAAAGTTTTTTAGTAAAATTAATCTGATCTATGAATTTATTTTTATTTATCTGTTAGATGTTTATCTCACAGCAAAGTGCATCATCAAGTTCAGGATAGTATCTACCTCCACTAGGTGGTGCTATAAAACCAACAGCCTGCCTCTGATGGTGATGGATTCTGTAAGTTCAATATAGATAAAGCAAGATTAATGTTTAACTAGCACTCAGAGATATAAGCAAGTAGATGAATTAGAAAACAGAAAATTCTAAATTATTTCTATCAAATTAAACATTTTTCTGTAAAAATAAAATAAACAACAAATAAATGTATTTATCATGCTTGAATAAAACTGCATTTCTGTTTAGATAATCCTGAACTTGGGTTAATGTCTGTTTATGGGGTTTGTGCACATCCATAAGGGTTTCCCCTGGGTTCTCTGGTGTTCTCGCAACTCCTAAAAACATGCCATAAGGAGGACTGGCTGAAATAAGTAATGCTTGGGTGTGACAAAATGTGTACATGGTGCTGAATGTATTCCCAACTACTGTATTGCAGTGTTTTTTCCGATTGACTTGTTCATCAACAACAACCCTGACCAGGAATAAGCAGTTACTAAGAAAGAGTGGGTGGTACTGTATCTGAGAAACAGTTCTATTCACCTCTACTCTAAAAAAAAACCTGGTAGTTCAGGTTTAGTCTACTCTGAAAACTCACATGTTGCTGCATATTTTAATTGTGCATTTGTTTGAATGAGGATTAACTTGCATTGTAAAACATGCACAATAACAGTGCCGCTGACACACACATCATTTCATTTCATACTTCATGTTTTACTCATACTGCTGCTGTCATACCCACATGCCATATCTTTACCCTTTTACATTGCACATTCTGTATAATATATACGTTATATATTTAACTTAACATTTTTCTTAGTGCAATTTTTATTTTATTGCAGTAAAATCCCTCATTCTTAAAAATCTTTCTACTCCATCTTATTTTTCCATTTTTACTGTCGTATTTCATCGTACTGTGAATGATTGAACATGTGACTAATAAAATAAAAATTTTAAATATTTGTCACTTTGTGAAATTGTTATATGGTAATCTAAATGAGATGAAAATAATTTCTCCTGCTTTTTTAATTGTTCGGGTGCTCCTGTCAAGGGGGCACCACAGCGGACCATCTGATTTGCACACAACTAGGCACAGGTTTTACGCTGGATGCCCTTCCCTCCCTTTTTAATCTCTTGGCACTACATCCAGTGGGTGGGAGTTGAACCCGGCCATTCTCATGGCAGGCGAGAAACCTACCACCAATGCCCGTTGGAGGAAACCGGAGTCCCCAGAGGAAACCCACAAAGTATGAGGAGAATCGAATCCAAACCACGCGTATATCAGAATTACTTAACATAATTGACCAGGCTCCTTTACACTTAAGAGAACTGGTGTTAATGCTGATAAGAAAGCCTATAGATTAGAACATTTAGGGAACATTAACAAATTCGAGCTCTCATATAAAACGTCAACTCTATCAGACTACCTATTGGATAATAAGTGCCATACATAAAAAATTTAAATATATATATTTTAAATGTGTTATAACCCTCAATATTATGGGTTGTGTGTGTTTTATTTTTTTTACATTGAATCCTATTTAAGTGTTTTTCTTTTTCACGCATTCTGCAAACCCTGCCATTTACACACGTGCCCTGGTGCTCATGGTAGGCAGGCCTCCTCTGATTCACAGGTTTGGAATTTGCATCTAAATGCTGTTTATCAACCAATGATTTGACTCAACGGCTGTGGACACACCTCAGATTAGTACAGGATGCCGCGATACGACCAAAAATCAACTGCAGCACGGAGCAGACGTTCAATTATAACGTTCAACTGGAGCGAGTATTGAGGAAGCGCCTCGCGTATCACGAGCGCCTTGTTTTCACAGGGAAATCAGGAATGTTGCTTCCGGTTCCCAGGAGTGCGAGAAACGAAACGGAAGCTCAATTGGTAAGGAGGGTTTTTATTTTTATTTTATTATTATTATTATTTTTTAATGTTTTATATATTTTTGTTTGGGGGAATACGTGTGTTTTTTGCTTATTATTTAAGCGGTCCGCGTGTTTTATTTGTTATGTGGAAGTCATTTAGCGTAGTAGCGACGTAATGCGAATCGGTTGCGATGGTTACGACCAAAAAAAACCGAAGAAGAAAAATGTAAACGCTATTGCAGTAAACAGTGTGTGAGTGCGAACTGGAGTGTTCACTGTGGGTGCATGACTGGTGCTGGTGTCCTATTTTCACACACTTCTTACTACTACGATAGTAAGCGGTTTTGGACAGCCGATATATTTATCTAGCCCTGCCCTATTGGCCAGAACAAACCGGCTGACTCCAACAGTACTGTATATTAAACATATAGGCGAACGTGTCAAAGCCTTTATGGAGGAAATTCTGGGCGTTTTAAAAGGTAAGGAGACATATAGCGCGTGAATGGAAGACGGAATGATACGTGACGCGTGTTTCGAAAGCATTAAATCTATAGTTAGATAGTAAGTAAGTCGCTTATCATTAGTTAGTCAGTTGGGGAAGTGAAGGATTGATTGGTGGTCTGGGGTGATAGGGTTCGTCTTTATATCAGAATAATAGTTACAGCAAAAAAAAATGGTGTAAAAGTTGTTGATGAGGTACGAAACATATAGCATATTTACCTTGTTTATGTCTTAACTCACACGATATGCCCTTAAACGTGTCGTGAAAATTCGTGAGCTGTCCATTCTGACGCTTATATATATATATATATATATATTTCCTGCATAATACAGTATATAAAAACAGTTTGACTTGAACTGACTGTCAGGAAGCCTAAATGTAAGCCAGCTCCACTCCACGTGGTCTGACTGCCTGCCTGCTTCTGGTAATTTCATTCACATTCACTCACTCACTCACTGTTTCACACACACACGAGTTAGATATTAGTGCTTAAAACTGCACCCTGTTTTTATTTGTCCACGCTCAACCTGTCTATAAACTAAACTGGAACGCCGATTGTGTACATCAGCTCACTTCCTGCTAAGTTTACAGAAAACAGTCATGGCTTCTGGTATGAAACATGTTCTAACTATGTATGTGTGTGTATGTATGTACAGGTATGCATGTATGCATTCCTTAGATCTTTCATAGTTTCATGGTTTGTTTCATTCCTGATGAAAAGCCATAATAAGAAACAGAGAGAAGATGAGTGAGTTAGATTCGGTGTGATAGAGATGTTTCGATTTAGATTTTCCTTTAGATATTGTTGCTGATAACTTCTTCTAACAAAAATGATGAGTCTAGGTTCTGATGTCACGTTACACTTAACGTCATTTGGATGCACCCGGCTGGTGTGGATTCTTGTTCTTCTTAGGAATTCTTCAAAGCAGCCCTAAGTATAGTGTTGATTGATGGAAGTACCTGTGTAACGTCAGTGCTGTTGGTTGAAAAGATGATTAAATTCTATAGTTCATTTTATTTTTAGATTGCCATGAAAAGCAAAAATCCCAAAATTTTTTAAAAACAACTAGCAGATAAATTATATATATTAGTAATATTTCCACTCACACACCCTCTCTCTGTCCCTTGTTTTTCTTGTTCTCTCGTTCAAATTTCCCATAAAGTAAGTGTAAGAACCATAGTCTCTATGAGAAACAAGGCTTCTGTCTGTGATTGGATCTTGGTGGATTAGTAGCATGTGGCCAGAGATCAAGTTGAGGTCTTTAGAAACCGTAGCACGCATAATGAAGGCTTTCTAATGAATGGCGTGCCTTGTTAAAAGCGCATACATCTCGCTACAAGACTTGTTCATGCAGTGATGCATGGAATGGAATCAAATGTCAGACTTGGCATTTTTAATAATGGCGACGTGTTTACCATAAGTCAGACATCGATGGCGCTTTGGGAAGTAGCAAGCAGATAGGCATAAATGAATATAAATTCGAAACAACTATGGTTTCAGTGAATATTAACGTTATAATATTTCACAGTTTCTAAGATTTGCATCGTATTTCTAAAGTAAGTCTCATGAGTTGATGTTTTCCTGCAAATGGTTTCATCTTACCATCACACCTGGGCTTTTACATCTGCTGATGGATAAGCAAGTGTTTTTTTTTTTCTTCTTCTTCTTCTCTTCATTCTGTGTTTAATAAACATGCTCTTGGGTTCTGTTTTGACTTTGCAATATCACGTCATACTTTAAGACCGATTTCAAGTGTTTGGACGTTCTGTCCTGACGCGATCATTTCCTGAGAAGCCTGGGACATATAAATGTGATTGATAACATAAGCGAGAAGCTGATGTGAAACATATGACATCATTAGATAAACCAGTATCTACCGAGGATTTAAGTATATTTTTTATATAAAAGAATAATCTGGAACTGACAGTAGACTATACTGTAGACAGGTGCTGTTGAGGGGAAATTCAGAAACTGCGAGAATTGTTTTAAATGACAGCTGAGTCTTGTCTGAAAAACTGGCTGAGGGACTTTTGCCTGATCTGACTTTGTTATTCAAATAAGGTTGATGTCTGGGGAAGAAAACGTGCCTACATAGTATTTGTTTCTTAGCCAAGAGCGTACTTTTTACCCCCCCTTTGAAAGGTAGGTAGGGTGTGTGGTTTTACTTAGTGATAAGAACTAGCACGTGAGAACAGTAGGTCCTTGGCTTTTTGCCCTGAGGTTCTTTACATTGTTTTATCTAATCTGATTTCTAGTTTTTTTTTTTTTTGTGTGTGTGTGTGTGTGTATGTGTGTGTGTGTGTGTATGTGTGTGTGTGTGTGTGTGTATGTGTGTATGTGTGTGTGTGTGTGTGTGTGTGTGTGTGTATGTGTGTGTGTGTGTGTGTGTGTGTGTGTGTGTGTGT